>LQRL01179865.1:1621-17001 GCA_001703475.1 Hydroides elegans | reverse complement strand
TTTTCTTCCCCCCCCCCCCCCCCCTTCATTTACATGTAGATTAAATTTAGAAAACTTATATAGCACAATAGATTACATCTATCGATGTCTCTTAACCAGACCAGTGTGTCAAGTTTAAGGTGTTTATAGGTTTATAGATTAACAGCAACATATATATCAACAAATATTTCCACTTTGTCTTTTCTTTTCTAAGAATATCATAAAAAGTTATTTTCTTTAAGCTACAAAGTTCACACTCAGCATCACATGATTTGAATTATTAACATTTCATTACATGTAAAACATAGTCATATGACATATCTTAACTGCAATTGTGTACTTGAAATAGCATTGAAATGTGTCAGTGGCATCACATGAAATTACAGGAAACATAATTATGTTTTGAAATGCATGCCTGATAACAGTTTACATTTCATTTATCTTAGTGACAAATATGCTTCGTTATTTTTCATTTTATTTTGTAAGATTCGCTGATATTTTTGCATAATATAAATAAGTGAAAGCTTTCACAAAAATTACATATAGATTTTTCTATGAACAAGGCTAGTATTTAACTAAAATACCAAAATATCGATAACATTAACATTGAAGACACGTATTTTTTCATTCTGATTTATCCAAATTTTGACATCATTGGCTTTCCTCAAAGATACAACTTTAAAGAGATATTACTTAGGCCTATATACAAGTAAATTGTATAATTTGAACTCACTTTTATAGAAAGTTATAAAAGATTATTGATAATGGATCGAGGGCGTGAAGTTCTACACAAGAATATCAAAGATTCAATCAAATTTATTGAAACACAAGAACATGTACGATTTTACGCTTTGTATTCATACTTTCACATGATTCAAAATTGTGTGCAGAGCCTAGTGAGATTATGTTGTTTTTTTTTTCTGCCAGATCTAAAATAATAATTCCACACTAGATGAAATATAAAGGACTCACTTGGCGTGCGTTGCTGAAGAAATTCCATGGCAACAGCGTTCCAACGCCCATCAGATAAAATATGACATAGACGAGATAAAATCTGTCAAATTAAAAAAAATACACATGTATGAAATCACCAAAATAACAAGCCATCGTCGAGGGCGCAGACCCCAACCGACACAATGCTTTCGATGTAAAGAAGTCAATTTTCCATAACGATACAGCACTATATTGAAGGGCTCAGAGCTTTGATTTGCACCGAACGTCAAATCTCTAGTCCTATCTTCTCGTGGTAAGTATATAATACAACCTGAATTCGATTTTAGCCTTTTAAATTCAATGGAACAATTATATCATATCCGGTAACAGGGCTCGAAACTCGATTTTTTTTTCGCGGGAGCGTTTACGGCCCCGCTCTTAAAAACCTGGGGGCCCGAACATATATATCTATATGTGTGAGGTTGGAAAAGTGTGGGGGCCCTTCAGGCCAATGGCCCGGCCCCCGTGAGTTTCGAGCCATGCAGCAAGGGAACATGCACATATCCATAGCAAAGGTATGGGCTTCGGATCAAGCATCGGACAGCCAAATCAAATACATAAATGCGATGACGGACAGACAGAGATACAAAACCTGATCTGAGGTGCGTGACTCTTTTTGTTAATACTGTAAATTCTATTCAATAATGGATCGAACAAAATAACATACATCTACTTTATTTGAGCTCATGTGCGGGAGCGCAAGTGTTAGAACTCAGAAATTCATTTCAATTACATTAATATTTTATTGGTGAATTAGTCCGATATCGAGACTTTCTCGGTTTTACCGGACTTTGTAAAATACTGTTTAGACAGAATGTTGCATAAGCTTTGAATAAGATTTATGAATCTTAACCTATCCTATGTTTTTTTCCAATATCGGCTACCTATTTCAATATTCATGAACATGCATATGTATATCAAATATATGCTTGAGAACTGCGATTCCCGCCATTGTAATGCCCACATGTAAGTGTCCTATCGTTTTCTTAACTTTTGTATTTATTGTTTTCATATGATTTCTATCAATACGCGAATTATTATGACCGAATATTAGCCACTCGCGACTTAACATATATAATATTTGCAGTGTGCGAAATAAGCGGTGGGCAATGGCTCCCTAAAACCCCGTCGGGCCACCGGGTTTCAAAATCTGGTTGTCCAAATGGCCACCGCCATTTTTTAGCCCCATTTATATATACGAGGTAATTAATATGCAATATATCAGAATATATATAGTTTTTATTGGTATAGCGTTTCCGAGAGCGCATGGCAAAGTCCGCTGCTCTCCGCCGCTAGATCGGCGCCTGATTTTAATAATCACAGTGTAGATACGCACCCCACATGCACTACAGTATATAAACACTAATGTTACTCTGCATCGAGCAACGAAGAAGTGCACTTACCAAGGAAGAACTTAATAAGATTTCCGACTCAAAGTCTCGTATTTTGAAAAAAAAAATGTTTGCTACAACTCGTAAGAAATACCGTAATTAACTCAAATAGTAAGTCACGTCCAAATCTCTGAAGTGGTCCTGTTCTCTCAGTGTTTAGTGCATTTCCTGTTAAGCAATCACAGCAACAAACAAGGAGGTATTTGAAAAACACGAGCAGGCCCAAACCGCCCCAAAACTCGAAGGGGTATGTTTTTTTGTAGATTTTAAATATATTTTCTATTTTCGGGTGTTTTTGACCGAAATGGTCCAAAGCACATCTACGGACCAAGACCTTTTATTTGAGCCTATAACCAAGTCTCTAGGACCTTCCGTTCAAAAGTTCTAGCCCCTACAAGCTCAAGTCTTAAAAAACGCTATTTTGGCTATTTTGACCAATTTGACAACTTCCGGTCGAGTGTTTTTGACCGAAATGGTCAAAAGGCACATCTACGGACCAAGACCTTTCATTTGAGTTTATAACCAAGTCTCTATGACCTTCCGTTCAAAAGCTCTAGCCCGTAAAAGCTCAAGTCTTGAATTACCGCTATTTTTGGCTATTTTGACCAATTTGACAACTTCCGGTCGGGTGTTTTTGACCGAAATGGTCAAAAGGCACATCTACGGACCAAGAACTTTTATTTGAGTTTATAAGCAAGTCTCTATGACCTTCCGTTCAAAAGCTCTAGCCCGTACAAGCTTAAGTCTTGAATTACCGCTAATTTGGGCTATTTTGGCCAATTTAACAACTTCCGGTAAGTTGTTTTTTACCGAAATGGTCAAAAGGCACATATACGGACCAAGACCTTTCATTTGAGCCTATAACCAAGTCTCTATGACCTTCCGTTCAAAAGTTCTAGCCCGTACAAGAAAGCGATGACAGACAGACGGACGGACAGACGGACGGACACCCCAACTCTATAGGCCCCCAACTTTGGGGTTGGGGCCTAATAAAGCTCTAATAGTGTCTGAATATCATTATTCATTGTAGATATAACTATTAACATTTAAGGACGAGCGCCCCTTCTGAGTATGCGCTTGATTTTTATTGTAATTTGAGTATACGACTTGCACTTGCAGTTTGTGAGAGTTTCTTAGAGCTTTTGGATGTTTCAGAGTGACTGGTAAGGGATAAGGCGGTTTCGGTCGATTAATTGTTTAATTATTACACGGGTGGACATAATATGAACTGGATTAAATATGAGCGCTGCAGTTTTGACCGTTAAATTTATTTCTTGCATCAAATCTTATAATGATTCAAGCATTATCTAAATCTGTATGGTGAGTGCATCCCTCATGATTGAGTATTTTCGCACTTGGTGCAACTAGGTGTCAACAACACTAAAACACTCGGTAAAAACGTGCAGATGTGAGGCCAAAAATGACTAAAATCATGGAGCTGGTTTAGGCAGTCATTTCCAGCTTTTAATATGCATTCGATAATTGTTTATAGATTTGTTTACTTTAAAACGGAATTGTTTGCACGATAGAAAAGAAATTTGACAATTTAAAATCCAGCGCTCATATTATGTCCAGTTCATATTATGTCCACCCGTGTATAAATAACTGCTTTATTGTTTTTGTATCTGGGAATCATTCAACTTCAAGTATGCTCAATTGAATTACGCGCCCTTTGTTTGGTGTTTTAACATTTCTTGTCACAAAACACTGTTTAATAAATATATGCTTATATGAATTATTGTTATAAGTTATAAATCATGTGTTTGGTTTGTGTCAAATGCTTGAAGAGTTCGAATATGATCAAAATTGATGAGCGTATGAACGGAATGAACATCAGAACAAAAAAAAAACGAAAGTACAACCCTTATTTACGACTCTATGCTCTTTGAAACATACATGAAATGATAACTCACCTATCTTTGGGTACAGACGGAAACGTCTTTGGTAAGAGAAGATCTTTTTCCCTGTCTCCCATTGTAAATTTAACATTTAAAAATAAATAACAAAACTTTTTTTTTCAACTTTAGAAACTGGAAACCAAATCTAAATATGAAACAGGAATATAGTTTATCTGTGAATTTTCGTTTGACATATCCCGCTAATTTAATATAGTTCAATTAAAGACTACTTCAACAAATGCATAAACCACATTGAAATCAAATTGACTACATTTTAGCCCATGTCTCATGGAAGAAGAACAATAATGAATCAAAAGCAATCAATAATTATAGAATGTTTAGTGATAATAAACCAGTAGTTGCCAGCTTCAAAGTTAACTGGGAAGTGCTATACAGAAAACCACAAACGCAAAATAAAAACATATCAATTGACCACCTACGGGATGAAGGGCACTTCACAACCAATTAAAGTGTTCCTTTTTTCTTGTAGCTAGAAAAAAATATATTAAAAATGCAAGTCAACTGTGGAACGCCTTTTGTAGCTAGAACTCGTGAAGAGCACCTCACGAGCTGTTCCCCAAAAAAGGTGTTCCCCACAAATTTCCAGCTGGCTTGGAAATTTTTAGAAAATGCCTTCTAGCTTGGAGATTTGTGCAGTTTGGGGAACACCTTTTTGATAATTTCTTAATTTTCCCAATAAAACGTGAGAATATTTATTTCGAAATTAATTAAATATGTTTGCAATTGTTTTATAAACTGATATTTGCAAGATATGATAGGTAATTTGGTTATTTTCGACATTTCAATTTCCGCAAAAGGTGTTCCTTTTCAGTTCCAAGCTGGCTAGAAATATAGGAACAGCTCCGCTGGCTTGGAAAAAGTGAACAGCTCTTTGCAAAATGTTAATTTTCAAAAACAATTATTTCGTTGTCGTTCATAGTTGTAATGGTGTTTTAAGGTAATTTTACAACTTTTTGAAAAATGTGTGGTGGGGTGCCCTTCACTCGTGAAGTACTCTTCACGAGATGAAAATATACAGTAAAAATACAGCAAAGATATTCAGCAAGACTTACAAAAAATAAATAGAGAAACAATTCAACAGCATTTGACAACCATCACTCAAATTTGTATTGAAAACTCGGAAAAAAATTAAAGCCAAAACTACATAAGAATAAGCACTCAGATCCCATCATAGAAGAGCTATCCATCAAACAAAAACAAATCAAACTCCGTATAGAACATACAACTGGTAGAGAGGAAATCAGAAAACAAAAAAAAAGGAAAGGAATACAATATTGAGGAAAAAACATGCTATAATAAAGAAGAAAGAAGAGGAAAAATTGTTAAGCCAAATCAAAGATATAGAACAATCTAAAAATGATAGTAGACGTATGTTTAAAGCAATACAACTTATTCACAAAACATCGGGAGGAAACATAATTGTGAAAGACAAACAAGGAAATATAGCAGGAAATACACAACACAAAATCAAAGATATAACAGAACATTTATGTGAAATATTTTATAATAGCGAAGAAAAGGAGTGTCTCAATGTTCAACCATGTAACCTAGGAGTACCATTCTCACCGAAAGAAATAGAAACCGCTATAAAATCATAAAAAAATATAAAAGTAGTGGATGTGACAATTTACGTGCTGAACATTTAAAATATGCACCTAGTGAAATATAAAAGAAATACCAGTATTATCAAATAATATAGCAGAACCGGAAACTATCCAAAAGAAATAATAACCGGTCATTTAACACCTCTTCAAAAACCTGGAAAAACAAAAGGACCACAAGAAATTCTACAACCAGTCATACTCCTATCAACCCTCAGAAAAATTCTAGCACTATGCCTTATAAAAAGAATATCAGGAAGAATATATGAACATATCATACCAATAACACAAACAGCATATACAAGTAATAGAAGTACAACAGCACTAGTGTTCACGTTTAAAGTCCTTGCGGAAAAGGCAATATCATCAATTGGCTATGAAACAAATATTCTTATACTCGATATGAGCAAAGCTTTTGACACTTAGAAAAGAGACATAATAATTTAAGATCTACAGAAAGTGCTGAACAAAGATGAAATCCACCTAGTCGTATTATTGTTAGAAAATGTTGAATAGGAAAATTGTTAGAATATATAGTATTATTGTTAGAAAATGTGTGAAACTCGAAAATCAACTAGGTTGTGCGTTTAAAACAAATATAGGAACACCCAAAGGTGATGGGGCATCTGCACTATTTTTCATTGAATATCTTGCTGAAAGACTGAAAAATGGAGATAATAAAATAATAAGTGCATTAGAATGACTATTGGCCATAAATCCGAAAACAGATAAAGAACAACAGGAAATACAGAGTGAACTGCAAATAATCAAAGACAATTTAGAAAATCAACCGCTACCACATCATTTGGAAGAAAATGACTATTCGAACTACGAAGATCCTTCATTTACACTAGACCAACAATATGCTGACGACATAGGCTGGGCATCTACTTCTCAACATGCAAGACAATATAGAAAGAAACCACCACAGTAAAACTGAAACAGGTAAAGCTACATATAAATCAAGCATAACTGAAAGATATCACATCAAAAAAGGTGGTGACGAAAGCTGGAAAAAGTGTAAATATGAAGGTAGTCTCCTTGGTGCAACTGAAGACATAGAACGGCGCAAACAACTCACCAACACCGCTTTCTCAAAACTAAAACCCATATTTACTAACAAACAAGTAGGCGTAGATACTAAAATCAGAATATTCAACGCATTGCTAACAAGTATTTCTTATATAACTGTGAATTGTGGACTCTTACAGATACACTTGCGATAAAAATCGACGCGTTCCAAAGACAATTCCTTCGCAGAGTCCTAAACATCTGTTGGGACCCAAATAACAACTGGTTAACAAACGAACAGCTCTACGAAAGAGCTGGTCAAAAGCCGTGGTCAACGACTATCGCAACTCGACGCCTCAGAAGGTTTTGCCATATATGCAGACTACCAGATGCAGCACCGGCCAAAAACGCACTCTTCGAGGCTCTGAGAAAAGTAAAAAACCCCGTTGGTGGTCAGAGACTAACTCTGCTCCAATTGATCCAGAAGCAACTGAACAAAAGTGTATAGAAATACAAAGTGCGATGGTTCAAGCTCAGGATAGAAAGGAATGGCGAAAATTTGTGAATGAATAGTGATATTGGTTGTGATTTTATCTGTGAAACTGGTGAATTTCGAAACTACAAATGTTTTATAGACTCTACGAGTGAGAAGGATTTTATAAAAACTCCATACGTGAGAAAGGATAATCAATTTAATGTGCACATGGACTAAGCTTGAATATAATCATCATCATCATCATCATCATCATCATCATCAACAACAACAACAACAAATGCGTGTCCGTAGCCTTTTTACTTTCGAAAGCCAACTCTTGAACTATGCAAATTTCAAAGATAAATTTGCAAATGCTTTATGTAACGCTAACAGAAAATAAGAGTTTCACATAAATTGCAAGATTTTTGATCATGGGAATTCGGGTAAGTCTTAGCAAACTTTTTCTTAATTCCTACTAGCTTTTTAATGTCCATACGTATGACTGGAACTCTCTTATTTTTAGAAAGGGGGGGGGCTAATAATATATATGCAAATAGGGTTGTTTTGAGAATCGTATAAAGCAGGAGTATTTAACAAGTTTAGAAGTTTATCTTATAATGCTTATTTGAAGAGTACCCCAAGAACTGTTCTTCACAAAAAGTGTTCCCCACCAAATCTCAGCTGGCTTGGAGATTTCGAGGAAATTAATTCTAGCTTGGAGATTTTTTCAGTTTGAGGAACACCTTTTTGGTATTTTCTTGGTATTTCTTTATTTTGTAATAATAAATGTGAATAATTGATTATTAATTGATGGTAATTGCTTGCGATTGTCTTATAACCAGTTATTTGTTCTTCATAATAGGTGGTTAAGTTAGATTCAACAATTTAATTTATGCAAAAGGTGTTCTTTTTCTGCTCCAAGCTGGCTAGAAAAGGAGGAACAGCTTAGATGGCTTGGATAAAAAGGAACACATTGCAAAAAAGATATGTTCAAAAAGGAGTATTTTGCTGTTATTCGTCTTAATAAAGTTGTTTTAATGTGATTCAACAACTTTTTGAAAAATATATCGTGGGGTGCCCTTCTAATTTGGGTGTGAAATATATTCGTTTGTAGCTTAAAAGAAGGCTACCCAACGACCTTATTTTCAAAAAGTGGTAATCAAGCTTATAATCTCTTTATATTTTGATATTTACAAAACAAATCAATTTTAGATAAGTAATTTTTACAAAAAGGTGTTCCTACTATTGAAGCTAACTGTCCTCATTGTGCTCATCTAGGCAGATAGAATCACCTTTTATGAAAAATGATAATCGAAATAGTAATATGTAATACAAATTTTAATGACAATTCAATTGAGAACGCTTGGCTAAATGTTTAAGAATAATATGAAATATAGTTTAACATTGGATTCGTTTAAATTAGACAATTATTGATAAAGCGGTTCCTCAAATTCTTGTAGCTAGACTGCAGTTTTTAAAAGTTTGTAGCTAGATCAATTTTGAAAAGGAACACATTTTTTAGGAACCCCAAGGGTGATCTTCTTTAAACAATGAAATATTATTTCCTTGAGTAAAAAAGTATTCTTTGTTGCCAGCAAGAAAATCCAATATACCTTTGCCAACAAAACGTTGTCAGTAAGAATAGATACTATACAATATGTCATGCCCATTTGGAGATCACCAAAACTAGTATATAATTATGTCTAAAACTGTATTTGCTCAAAATAAAGTTTATTTCGTTTACAGAACTTGCTTTTTGAACATATTAACTTGAAATATTGAAAATGCGAAAATTCATATTTACTTTGTTCTGTAAAAAAACAGCAAGGAAGATTTCCCAGCAGAATAGATATTTCACAAAATATCTACCCGGGTAGTCCTGATAGATTCTTTTCTTTTTTGTACAATAAAACAGTATAGTCGTGTTATACTTATCGTATCGACATAATTGCCCTACTCAATGGATTATTTATTGATTGAACTATCAATAAAGTGGATGCCTTGTAAACATTTGCAACATATTCTTCCTTGGTTAGTATTCATGCTAATATATACTTGGCTTTGTGTTTTTTCTTGGACTCGCTAATGTTGTATTATAAATAAAATCATTTACTAAAAATGCGCTTACTTTCCTCCGTTTCATATATATCATTTTTTGCTAGTGGGAGGTATGTCTAGAACTGGAAAATGTTCACCAAGGTTCACGATGTTAGACATGTTTACGGCTCTATATATACCCTGCTACTAGTTCCCCATGTTTACCATGTTCACGAGGTTTACGAGGTTTAACTGTCTAACATATATGGTTCATGATGTTAACGAGGTAAACCATTTTTACAGTCAACCATAAATGGTTAACGATGTTAACCAGGTTCATCAATTTAAATAAAGAAAACCATTATGTAAGTTAACCGTAAATGATAATGATTTAATGATGAACTGCTTTCTTTTAATTTAAGCAAATACTGACGTAAATCCAACAAATAATTATACGATTATATCGGCTCATTTTGCCAGGAAATATACTGACTGAAATATAAAGGAAAGGGAAACATCGGGTTGCTAATATCAAAAATTATATTAAAATATTAAATAGTTGTTTCATTTTGTCCATTTCACTGTCTTAAAACTGTCTTAATCATTAAAGTTAAAACACATGATGAATATGATACATAATATCAATCATTATTTACGCGTTTATGCGTGTTTTAATTTGTTTCTTGCGTAACTAACGCCTGAAGCTATGACGCATTAAATTATGAGATTGAACTAGGTTATTAAATGTAACGTCACTAATACACATAACCTTCTCTTACGTTTTAAACACATTTTGTGAACATCGCGAACATGGTGAACGGCCTTGAACATTTTCTATTCCTGGACATGAATGGCTAGTATGGCATTTATTTAGACCGGTTTCATTCAAAACATTGCAACAAAACTATTTTATGGATTTGTCTTAGTGGTTAACGTTTAAATTTAAAGGATGGGCGCTTTATATAGCCACACCAACCGTCTTTTCTACGCCTACGAAGAACACAGACACTTTGACATCCACCGTCGACTTCACTGCCATCTAGTACTACAGCTTGGTCGCTTGGGTAAATTATTCTACATTTCGCGCCATCTATCTTCATGCCACAGCTCGTCTGTTTGCTGATCCTTTTCAGGTTTCGAAAAACAAACACATACTAGTGTACTATCGTATGCAAACCTTATATTTATGGAAAAATTGACAGTAAGGGCTAGATTTTGCCCAGTTCTTTCATTACAAATCAGGAAAAATATTGGGATTAAGAGACAACCATGTCTGAGACCTACGTGAACATCAATGATTATGAAAATGTTGCATTATGCTTTTCTCCATGTGGTGTGGAAGGCATCTTTAATATCTATAAAGTTGCGGCACTTTATGTTATTTTGCCTTTTCTATTATTTGTTGAATGATGAAAATATAAAAATGGTATCGACCCTTCCTCTCCTCGTCTGGAGCCGAACTTAATCGCTCCGATTTTCTCCTCTGTACTCAAGAGCTACTCTACTAAAGACTTACCTAGGGATGGAGAGTAGGGATATTCCGCGACAGCCCAGTCCATATGTGTTTTCTCTCTGTCATATACCGGGAGGTATACAGCATCGCCACCATCGGATTGCCATCTGCCTTTTGCACCTCGGCGGTTATGAAATATATTTATGGGACTTTCCTGTTTTTTTTTCAAACATGATTGCTTTAATTTCCTTTGTTGTTATTTTATCTTGGTTCGCACCTTTCGGCGGAGGGGGGATGTGGTCGGAATATTTATCATCGCATCAGGACTGCGTTTGAATTCAATGCTTATGTGTGCTTTAAAGTTTTTCGCATGCTCTTGAGGACTTCTTCTTTGTTTGTGTGTTTGTTTCTACTTTTATCTTTTACCACACGGAAGGGTGTCTTCCCTTATCCTTCTATTTTTCTTATTTGTTGGAAAATGTTATGTATATTGTTCTTTTATGTACAATTCTACGTGTGTGCGTCATTATTGTTGTGCACAAGAATCTTCGATTTATGTTGGTAGGCCTCGGGCCGCTTTTTCCTGTTACAGCCAGCTTCCTGCCCCGTTACTTTATTTGGTGCGTTCTTGAGAATAAATCTCTTCAGTATTGTTGTTTTAGGCTAATTAAGGAGGGCCCCGACGCACCCCAAACTGGGATTTTGAAATCTTCATTGATTGTGGTGTGTTCTCATTCATCAACAACTAATCGCTTTGCTATTGGTTGCATGGTACGCTTATTTTTTACCGGAGATCCTAACAGTGATGTTCGCGACGATGAGAATTTGTTCCGAACCAATGCGGCAAAATGATTGCCTTACATATTGCAAACTATTAATTTCTAAATAAACATAAATGTATATCATCCGTAAGATGCTGCCTTCGATGAACCTTTAGGCAGGTATTTCATCAGGTATATATTACATATAGTGTCACCAAATGTCAAACAATTGATTCACTATTGCAATTATTCAAACAACCATTTAGTCCCCATCCATAATCGCGTTGACAGAGATTCTACTGAAACCGTGTTGATAAGAATTCAAGAATTATTAATCACTATTAATATTTTCTGTAGCACGTCAGTGCTGAAAAAACAATCAACACTAACAAAAATATATTTAGAAGCGGTTATAAGACCCATACACTTGACATCGGAAATCAACTATATTATCAATTACCATAATCACTATTGCAATCCGACCTATTTAATATCAGCATGGAAACATAAAATCATCATTCAGGAAACGGCACATGAGAACACAGTGATGAATCCATAAATGAATGACCTTATTCAAGCAATGCATTACCACACACTGAATGAGGAACATAGTTCAATAATAAAATCATTTGGCTTTTAAAACATGCTGTTACTGAGTATTTTAAATCATTTTTAAGACATTGGACAGTTTTTAATTTGATATTTAATATTCAAATTTAACATACATCTGATGAAAATATACACGATTTTTTGCCACATTTTAAGATACATAGGATTTGATTATTCGTTCTTTTGATGGTGGTATTTAATTTTATCATTCGAATCAAGAGTAATATGTGCTAAAGCATTAAAAGCATATCATCGGTGGAACATATTCAAAACCATTTTTTATCATCATTTTACCTTTCTTGATAATCAATCTAAAATATATATATAGCACATTTGCTTTATGATACACTCATGTTAAAGAAAAAATATCAAAACTCATGAGAGACAAGGCATAATATAATATCGTGCAAATAGTGAAATAATTAGCCTTTTATTAAATTAATAGTCTTAATGAAAATTAAATACAAGCAGTCTCAAAAAGGATCAGTGCATTAATTGAAAACACAGGTTCAACAGAATTATTTCGATATTGTCAGTCAGTTGTTTTAAGATGTTCTTAAGCCTACGTGTCATTATACATACCTCTTGTCGAGTATGCATAATGACTGTTCAGTTGGTATTCAATAGAGGGATTAGTTGATAATAAAGGCATGTGGTGTTTAACATACGGTTTATCAGAGTAATAATGAAAGTTACATAGCGAACGATAACTTGGTGCATTTTCATTAATAGCTGGGATTAATATACTGGATATCTATATTTAATCTATATTTAAACATATGGGTATAAGGCCAATTTTTCGGAGCATGGATAAGTTAATGTGTTTTATATAGACAAACACAATTGAAACAAAAACCTGGTTACATTCTATATTTTTTTCATAATCATAATGGATAAATTATTCATATTGTTCGGATATTATTAGGATATATATACAATTAAATTAAATTTATTTATATTTGTGTACAAGTTCTTGATCATGTTGTGATATGTGAATAAGCAAAACATCACCATAAAATGGATAGTTCAAGTGAAACTTCCGAATCGACAACCGTTCCGTCGCGAAAGAAAGAAAGTGATCTTGAATCTTGCTCATCTAGTGATGGCAGTGAACATGGTTTTCTAGTTGCCCATGGCCGTAAGTCGTATCATTTCTTCATGTTTTATCAATATCTAAGGCAAGTGTTATGTTATACAAAAGTACCTTTCCCCATTTTTTGCATTTACAATACATCCTTGAAATATGTTACGAATAGAATAATAATCATGTATGCTTTTATATTATTTTATACAAATACCACTTAGTACGAAATGAATTTCTAACTTGCTAATCGTTTAAATACTACACAAATCGATTTGGATGAAAACTTATATTTAAAATTCCTCAAACAATAAAAAATAGTTCATCACAAAAGTTAATGCAGTTATCGATGTAGACCGGTGAACAGGTAGACAGATAACCAGATGAACAGATAGACAGGTTGAGAGGTAGTAAATTGGACAAGAAAAAAATAATGGACAGGTAGATTATATATAATAAATAGCATTACATCGTGAAGTATGTGCAAACATAACTAAGATAGTGTTTTGTTGCAAGTATTTATATTGAATTATGTAAAACAGTATAAATGTATTTATAAAGTATTCTATGTTATTATATATGTATATCTATGGAAGTTTTTACACAGTGTCTGCAAATAAAATCGATCTATCTATATAATAATGAGTAGATTTATATAATTTATATAGTTTGAATGCGTATGTTAGAACAAGTTTAAATGTCATATTGGTTTAATATCGTAAGCAAGATTTGTTTATGGTTCGACCTGTTTATCGGTCTACTTGCCGACAAGTGTGTTGCCAAAGTATAAATGTGTTTATTTTAAGTTTCGATGTGTCGACCTGTCTCCTTGTCAACCTAGAGACCATGTATATTTCAATGTTGATACTTGTTTTCACAACACTTTTAATGTACCGACATATCTACATGTCTACGTATCAATTTGTCTATCTGTCTGTTTGTCCACCTTTCCAACTGTCAACCTGTCTACCATGTACATATCAAAGTCCGAAAATCTGTTTACAATATTTTGAGGGTGTCGATCCGTCTACATGTCGACCAAAGACGCATATTGTTCTCTAACAAAATCCGTAAAATAGTCCGTCTAAGTTGTGATATTCTTGTACGTTAGTGTGAGGGGAATTCTAATGTCGTTCTACTCAATGTTATAATTGATTTACATTTCCCAATTCATATAAGCAAGCAATATTACAAAGCAAGCTTTTATTTAAAACGGTATTCGATTGAATTGTAGCTCTGTTTCAAACAAAACAAATTGTGACGGTAGGTCAAAACGTTTGATATCAAAATCGTTCGTATACCTGACATGCTTTACATGTATGATTTGCAAATGAATAATAAAACAAATTTGATTTTAAAAACAAAGATTTTGTAACCGGACTAAACTTTCATATATTTAACGTAACATGGCAAAAATAGTAATTCCAAATTCAATTCCAACCATTGTTTACAGGATACGAATAATAATTTTAAAAAACGTATAAAAAATGCTTATATTATCTTATTTCTAACGAAACTTCGTTTACTGATAGATCAAGTGGTTTTATCTAAAAGAATTCCGTGCCCTTTCGATCGCATCTTTATCATCCGATTTAATGGCATATAATTATATATTGTGTTGGTATTTTAAGCTATTTTTCCACAAAAAATACTCTCAATATAGTATTACTTTTAGCTTCATGTTGTTTTATTTCTTATCCAAGCTGTATCTCCTCCTAATCTCTAAGTTATCGTTCGGTTTTAAGATCATAAATGCACCAACTATCGGCTAATCGGTTATATAGTGAGGAATAACCATCGTTCTATGCTTGAGTTGAGTAATGTAAGGCTTTTCAATGACTGAATGCAGATTTATTTTCATAGAATGCCCTGATCATGTGAATTTGCGTTCTGATATCCGCGACGCTAATACAAAGTTATGATGAGGTCACAATGACCCGTCGGGTAAAGGTCTAAATATGACGTCACAAAGACGTATTTACACGTGGGAGTCACGTCGACTTGACGTGACAAATTTAACGTGAAAACAATGAACATTTTATTAAATCATGAATACTGATTAGCTAGGTG
>LQRL01179864.1:5359-16951 GCA_001703475.1 Hydroides elegans | reverse complement strand
CCAGTTTCGTGTAGGCAAGTATCAATCTTGGTGTAGAGAAAACAAAAATAGGGAAAAATCAGGATATTTTAAAACAGGCTGGACTCACCCATACGGGATTAGTTACCTGAACACTTGTCACAAAAATGTAAGACACATATCTGATTTCGTTGAAAGAGTAGTTCTTCAAAGTTTCTATGTAATAACTTGTTGCGTGGCTCGTGTGCCATTTAGTTAAAATACATGATTCAAAACTTTTAGATTGAAGACATGATTTGAAACTGGGCTTATCGCATCTCCATAGACCCATATAACCATGCGTATTTAGAATATTACACGGGTAAGGTAAATCATGGAAAAATAAGGGAATTTGAAACTGACCACGCTTGTCACCTTAACATTTTTGGGCTACTAGATTTCCCGTCGGGCTACTGGATTTTACAACCTGGTAGCCCGGCGGGCTACTAGCCAAAAAAGTTAATTTCCACCCCTGATATATAAAACCGTTATCACACTGTTTGTCCAGTTGTCATGTCTTTTCAATAATTAGGATAAGATATCGACCAATTTAGTTGGATATACTAGTCTTTAGTTCATCCGCTGCGTTTCTATTTGATACCTGTTCATTTTCAGATAATGATGTGTCTTCAAAAGAACCTTTACCGAGTTTTAAATTCTTGTGACGGAATACTCTGAGCGTTTTGATTGTCTCTCGTATCCTAGCAAAACTTGTCTTTTGAAGGATAATCAGACTGCAAAGAACCTAGGGTTTTCTGTTTCTATTTTTATTACCATTCGAACTGCTAAATTCCGATGAATTTGTAGCATTTGAAACAAATTGTCAGCTTGACACGCGTTTGTTATGACTTGAAATGCTTCCTTAAATGCGTGTAAATTTCCACATCCATGGACATTAAAAGTGGAATTGGTCCACTGAGTCAACCACTGATTGACCGCATCAGGGTGCTTTGAGAATCACTACTAAACTTGACAGGCTTATTAGATTTATTTTCAGATTCTGATTTATCTTTATTTTCTAACGCCTCATTTTGTTTCCTTTCCCTATTCTTCTTTCTTTTTGCGTAGCATTTCTTCGTTATGTGCATCATTTTGCTTTTGTTTCGGTCAAATTGAGATTTATGCTGCTTCACAGGCTTTTGTGCCTGTTTGATCTGGCCAGCCGTCTTAGTGATGCTCAGGGCGTAGCCTGGTACACTGGTTGAGGCCGAAGGCTTAGACATTAATGTTGCCAACGATTTCTGCATATCGCGTACTATCTCCTCGGCGGATTTCGGATGGAATCAGACCAAATGGCCTCAATTGTGTATTATTTGGAGCCGTTTCCTAATCTCTAAGTCACTGTCCTCAGAGGCACTTGACTCGTGAATAAATTTCGTTTTCCTCGCCGATCGCGGATTTGGTTTAAAATAAGTGTCACTATCCTCTTCATCCTCAGAAATGATTTGCTTCGGTTTTCGCCGTATTTTCTTTGTGGCTTTTGCATTTCACATTGTTGTGTCTTTGATATTGGGAATCAGTCTTATAACCGTACCTGAAACTTAGCTTTTAAAAAGGGTCCCTTTAAATGACGAATCATTTACATTTTTCTTAAGATTTTTATAGTCAACCCCGTTGTTTCAATCAATAATGATTAACATCAATTTGTCCCATCATTGTGAATAAGTCGTTAACATTAATAAATACACAGTATCTTACATAAATTGGAACCCTAAATTTGAACTAAAAGGTGAACGATCAATATATCATATATTTTACTGCAAACGCCGATTTCGCGAGCGTATAAAAATTTGAAAAAAAAACAAGTAATACAATCATTAATTAAACCACTAGAACATGTTGTCAATGAGGCAGGGAAGAATAATATAATTAAATGGAATATATCGGGAGATTGATTTTCCTAATTCACCTAACACTTTTCAACCACCATTTGAAGAAGTGTGGATCAGGTCATCTTCCTCTTACAAAGTTTACAAAGCCATGGCAGGATGATTATATATATGTCTAAGACACGATCTTTATGGAAAATTTCTTTTTATTTTAACTACATGTAGCTGGAACCGCGCAATGCTTGGTTTTAATATGTTATATTTATCGCATCCTGAGCCAGTTCTAGTATCCTCAGCCGATCCTGATATTGATATTACTCTGCTGTATCAATATATTTATAGCTAACTCTGAAGGCGCGAACAAACTTTTTACGATATTTTAAAGTTTAAACGATATCTAAACAATGTGTGTAAGATATAGTTTTATATTCAAATTTATCGAGTTACCATTGGTTCTAAGTCGCAAATATTTTTCATTCTCGATTTTATACTTGTAAGTGCTGCGAGTGATTTTCAGGTCGTACTCGCAAATCTGAATTTCTCTTGTCAAACCTGGCGCGTATGCACGGTTCTATAGTGCTTGTGATACGAGTTTTCAACCGATCGGCCAAAATCCTTCGGTAAATTAAATGATTCCAACTTTTCTTTACATTTGACCAATTTTTGGTTTCGGTACGATCGGCCAATGGGGTGTATATAACGAACGTTTTTAACCTAACCTAAGCAGAAAGGTAGGGCATTTGGCTGCTAACACCTTAGCCTCTGGCTTCAATCAAGGCTTAAAATGAATTAGTATAGTACTAGGGCTGTGTCGGGTCGGGTATTTTGCTACCCGAACTCCCGAAGTCAATACCCGACCCGATACCCGACCCGAAGTTTTCATAACATGGTTCTGAAGGGCTTCCCTTAAATTAGCTCAATAGGATATGCCGTTATTTTGTAATCGTAAAAAAAATAACTAAAATATCTTGTTCTTATTCTAGTTTAAATGACAAAATCTCACAGATAACATATTTTAAATGCTTTTGATGACTGAGACATTAAAATCTGCTTTATAAATAACATTTTATAAGTTAAACCACCTTTTATTTTTCCCTATAATGCAACATTTCGGGTTCCCGAACCCAAATTTTCAGTTCGGGTACTCGACGCGATTGTCGGGTAGTTGGGTACCCGAGGTACCCGACACAGCCCTATATAGCACTGAATCTGCAGCTTTTAGGATTAGATATATTCAATTTGCTAATAGGCCATAGGCCATTTGCTAATAGACCATAGGCCATTTGCTTATAGGCCATAGGACGTTAGCTTTTGCAATCGTGTGAAACTTTATCATAATTGTTACACATCGGGTGCGAAAGCTTAGTCTAGTGTATCTGGCCGGTGCCCTCATAGTGATTGGTTTGAATCTGGATTCAGAAAAAAATCGTGTAAAGGCTATGAAGATAAAATTATATACATATTTACTTACAATTTATTAGCGTATCGATACCCGTAATAATGTATATGTTGTAGGGTATCTATTCGGTAAGGGCAAGTATACTTACCCTAGGGTAAGTATACTTGCCCTGATTTTTTAGGGTAGGTATACTTGCCCTGATATTTTTCAGGGCAAGTATACTTACCCTGGTTTTTAGCCTTCAAAAAATGAAAGATACCCTAACTTGGTATGTCAATTATATGCACAAGTTATTCATGGGGGTGAGTAAGTTAAACGTTTCGCTTTGTGAGTAGAACCTATTGATCTGATTATTAGCTTAACTGCTTACGCACTTTTCAACAATGGTGTTTCACTTGAATAGATTCAGAGTGGTTGATAGTAGAATAATTGCAATTTAAAATCAGTGTTTAGACATTTAACACGATTGTGACTTGATCTGAAGGGTATAAAAGTGAATTATCATACACATAATATAAGTTTTATCTTAAAATGCTAATACAGGGTAAGATACTCAATTAAGACTTCCTTTATTTTATTGCATACAAACTCTCATAAAAATATAGATATACTTATAGTTTCACAAATTGTCAATATTTCCAATGCATTTATTCTATATATTAGTTTACATTTGAATAATCCATTACATTAATTACTACATTTAGAAAACTGTACATCTGTAAACAAAAGTCAATCCTGCATGCTAGATAAATCATTTCCCTTAGCCTTTACTCATTTTCATGATAACATGGCTAATGTGATAACGTGTGCTAGGGAACATTTGCAGATTTAAAAAGATAATACATATTTGCATAAAAGTCATATTTTGCTAACGCATCACTACGTCCAATGACATTCAAACGACACTTTTATTTTCAAAAGTAACTCCTACCCCTTAATAAATTCTGACCATCAAATTTTACTCATTTTTATTTCTACATGAACCGGACGAGCGAAATGTTTAATGTCAGTAGCAGGATCAAAATTATCAACTCATTGATCCAGAACGAAACGCTCTACTCATCGATGCGATGTTCGACTCACTAAGCCTCATCAGTAATCACTCTAAGGCTGGTTTTAGTATTAGAATAACTAAACCTTCAATTGCAATCAATAAACATTTACACAATTGCTATGAGGAGCGAAACGTTCTACTCACACTAATCCAGAGAAACCTTTAACTCACACACTCACATGAATAACTCGTATGTTTATATCAAATCAGGGTATCTTTCATTTTTTGAAGGCCAAAAACCAGGGTAAGTATACTTGCCCTGAAAAATATTAGGGCAACTATACTTACCCTAACACAGTCAGGGTAAGTATACTTACCCTAGGGCAAGTATACTTACGCTAGGGCAAGTATACTTGCCCTAAAACGAATAGATACCCTGTAACATATACAGATCAAGCCAGTCAGAAAATACTTATGTCACATATCTGTCACTAGAGTTAGAAATGTTTGCGTGTTTATTCATATCGTTTATGGACGTTAAAACATCGTACTGAGTTCTTATATCTTCAACAATTGACGCCTCAAATCTGGGGGTGGTTAGGCTCAGCTCCTGCTCACCTGACTTCATTATAAGCTATTTAAAATTAATAACAGTAAATTGTAAAATTGAATGCAAAAAGAGTACCGTGATTATAACGTCGAAGGCATGAAAACTGTTGATTTGATAGAAAAAGTATGATATCGTACGTTAAAAGTGTTCTAATTGCGAGCGCCGTATGCGTTTGCAGAGTTTTTAAACACCTGTAAAATACTTTTTTAAAACTTTTTTTAGATACTTTTAAAAATACTTTATTATATGCTCTTCGGAAAATGAGTGGCAAACCTGTAAAGGGGAAAAGGGGTGGGATGGAGCTCGAAGAGAGTTAACGTCCACGTCGTGAGCTCCGGGCATTTCCTTTGGAAATGGCTGATCAACTCTCAACATATAGTTTCTAATATAATACAATCATCCATGCTTATATACGCCAAGATATGTTAGAAGAATGGGAGGGAACCCAGGTCCTCGGCTATGTGCCCGTGTATTGGCAGCCAATAGACTTCATAGCTTCTGCTTTAGGCCAAGAGAAATCCACAGCAACTCCAGTTACTGAGGCGCCTCTCTTATGAATATAACAAAAGGGTTTGTTCTTCTGATACATTATTTATACTCAAGCTTCTGTGATTCTTGAAAAACCTGGCAGCCAACCTTTTGTATTTGTCCTAAGACAAGTGCAATGTGGTATATACAGTGTACATGAAGCCATCACTTTCTCTGATAGGTATACCCCTACGATGGAAAATTCGCATAAAATAGCAATCTCAACTGTATGCATCAAATTGATAATCGCACGGGAATCGAGCGTCGTCTTAAATGATACTCGCGCACTCGCGCTCAGGTGCAGCCCTTGTCAATTGCTACTACATATTTAAGACTATTTAAGATTATCGTTCACAGAATTATTTAAGATATTAAATACGCTTTTTACAACCTTGTTCAATATATTAGATATGCATGTATAACGGTAGTTCATTAGCTTTTTATAGGATGAGCAGATGCGACAAAAGGCTGTGCGCAGACGCAGACGCAGTGAGGCATCGATGGAAGGACGTTTTCTGTTGCCAAAGGAATAATTGGAAGGGTTCCTTGCGCAAAGGTAGTGGATTGATAACGTGTAGGTTTGCAGTGAGATAGAAAGGGAGTCGCTGGAATAGTGTGGATTCTTATACATGTCATGTGACAGCATTGAACGTTTGCATTAATTGTTAGCAACATTTCAGTGACAAAAATACGATAAGAATACGCTACATGAAAAAAAGCCAATTTTAACATTCATAACGTTTTTTTTACAAAACACTTCAAAAGCGCTTGACTTGGTACTTTTATGCACGGAACCCTTCGAATGTTTCTTTGCGTTAGTAGTTTAGTTCCCCGTCATCAGAATGCTACAGTTAAGGTGAGAAAACGCTGTTCAAAATACTATAGAAATAGATGATATGTATTTATATTAATTATTTATTAAATCTAGAATTAGAAACAAAATCTTTAAATATTGAATGTAACAATTTCATACTTAGTTTCCACATTCCGATATATGTTGGTTACCAAAATTGAAAAATCCGTCTGTCGCACGCGCCCTTAGTCGAGCTCTGACTTTCATTATGTTATTTTTTATATTATATTAGATATTAAATTATATATACACATTATAACGTGATACACTTTTAAGCCTACGTCACCTCCGTTTTATTCTGAGTACCGTTCATGTGTCACTAATAAATGACCTATACATTATATGAAAATTTAAGGGTATCAGATATAGACGACAAATAAACAAAATCCATCTGTCCATCGACACGTTAGACACTACTTTTTACGGAAGAGGTTTCGCTTATCCTGAATCTGGATGGATTTCTGTTCCGTTGATTATCGATAGGGTGTAAAGATATCTCCACTGTCCTTCAATGAATTATGTTCATTTTTAATTGGATTTCCTTTGTAATAATATTTTCTTACTCCGTCGCCTGGTTGAAGTAGCTGTTGACTGAATTATGTAAGATGTAAGTTTCACTGATCTACTTGAATGTAAGCTCCGGCTCGATATCGAGCCAGAGTTTACATTCAAGTAGATCATTGATTACAAAACAAAAAAAATATATGTTTAAAATAAAATTGATTCATCTACTCTTTGCTTGCAGATGTCAACTACCACTACAATGCCATTTGCGTCCTCAGCTCCTGCGGCTCTGGGATCTGAACCCACGACGCCCGCGCCCCAAGACGACGCCACGCCCGACGACGCCACGCCTAGACCGCCCACTCAGCAGCTACAGAAAGCGTTCCAGCCCGGGTCGACGCCAGCCCGCCACGGGCACAGCATATTCGTGAGTGCAGGGTTCCGATTTCGAAGACAAAAATGGCAATGATAATTTGCATATGTTAGCGCATAGATTCTGCTCGTGGATGAAGCGTGAGGGGTCTGCCCGGGCGGTAACAAGCGGGAAAAATTCTTTCCCGAATATTTCTTAAAGCATAAAAATATTTCAAGTTGTTTTACTTTGTTTTAAGATACTCATTTAAACTGTAAAAGCAATGAAAGCATGCAATAAAACTAATACTTCATTTTTGAAGGAAAATACGACAAAACTTGTTTTCCCTCGAGAGACTGCCCCAGAGCGTGAAAATAAGTGAAACAAATCGTTTAAGTTTCAGTGTGCATGCAGCAGCTCCTACTTAAACCAATAAATGTGATTTTAAGGGAAATATTTACTTTCATCCATGAATTCGATTTAAGCGTGTTTTATAAGGCCGTTGCTAAATTTACTTTTTAAGTCAGCTGTTTTTTTGCTTTCTACTGTTTCTGGAAAACTCAAAAAGGAATATTAAACGGTCTTACCTAGTTTAACGGCCCGTTTACTAGCCCAGGGAAATTGCTTCACTCGAACTGGTATTATTTGAATGTACACATTATGTACGTAGATGGTGTTATTATCCCCCGTGAAAACGAGGGGATATAGGATTGAGCTTGTCCGTCTGTCTGTCCGTCTGTCCCGCTTGATATAGGATACTTTGTGCAGGCGAGTTTGGTATGAAGGAGTTGCGCTAGAGCTTTCAAATTTTATACACGTATAAACCAAGGTCTGAAATCGTGCCTCGTCAAGGTGTCATCTCGATCACTTGACAATTGTCGATTCTGGAGCACTTTAAAAATTGTCGATTTTCAACTTTTTTTCCAGATGCCAAGCACTTTGTGCAGGCGAGTTTGGTTTCTTGTTTTTTTGAAGTCCATAGAAATTGAATCTAGAATAATCCTTACATTAATCAACATCTACATTTATCGATTAGGGGAATATGATTACAAACTACTTTCAAAATTAATGAATAAGAGTAACACATGCCAGCCACTGGGGCCATATTTATAAAACATCTTACATGTCTGAGTGCACTTACATTCTAAGTTCGATATCGATATCTCCGTTAATACTTCAAATTTCTTATTGAAATACTCTGGATAGCTTGAACTCACTTTGAAAATTTAAATATTAACTGTTTGATTACTTATATCTCGCCATGAACTAAGATTTAACCTACTGTCTTAGAATGTGAGAGCACTCAGACATGTAAGATTTTTGATAAATATGGCCCAGACTGGTGTCTGTGAAAAATCAAAACTATTGCGAGATACCAGCAAAGAGTTGCTCGTTTGTTAAATTCCTCTAAATATTATCCTTACAGCCCTTTTGGTCACTTCGTTCTTTTACAACTTCGTATTGTTCAACTTCTTACTTTTTTGGCCAGTTCGTACTTTCGGTATTTTGGTCATTTCGTACGTTTTTGGTCAGTTCGTACTTTTTTGGTCAGTTCGTACTTTTGATATTACTTGTCATGTTATCCATCATGTTAGTGTATCCATACTATTTTTGATATAACAATGTAATAGCATTTTTTAAATGATTCCCAAATCATGGTACATGCTTCGCCTTATAATTTGCTATAACATTTAAGAAAATGTTGGCTTATATTTTATGTAGAAGTATTTTAACTTGTTATGTTTAAATGTGAATAGTGTTCATTCATTGCGATCACTTATAACGCATTTTACAACCGATCTTAAATAGTTTTGCTAAAATTATATCTCCATTTGTATTCGTTTCTCTTTGATGTTAATCCTTAACAAAGGAATTCTCCTTCTTGCAAGGCATTAAGACTAGATGAGCTGATCCCAAAACAATATGAATATAAATGTCATCCATATACAACATGTGACATATTGATTGCAATTAAGCAATTATTGTGAGTGATTGATTGAAATGGACAAAGACAATCTTTTCTTTTTAATTCGAGACTCAGTAAATAAATGTACTATTATCCACCATTGCACAAATACTATGCATTTGTTCTATTCTGCAAACGGTACGCAGTTATAATTCCAAAAGTACGAACTGAGCAAAAAGGTACGAAGATGTAAAAGTACGAAGTTGTAAAAGTACGAACTGACCGGTTTCCCTTACAGCTATAGCTCATCATTTTCAAAATTTTCAATTCGCTTCCTTTTATAAAGCCTATGATAACGAGATATGATCAAATCTGTGTTTGCGCCCAACACTGGCCGTGCTCAGTAATTTTTCCGTCGGACAAGTACTTTTGTACGAAAGGAGGAACACGACCTAAGTGGTCACTCGGTCGCATACTCAACCGGTGGTTTAGCTGCCAAAGTGTCGTTTTGGAAAAAGCTCGAACTCAAACGAATTCTATTTTGCATAACTCATACTCATTGAATATATTCCTTAACGATTAATTAAAAGATGTCGCTCGCACCTTCGGCGCTCACCTTTAGAGACTTGTATTCGATATCAATATTATTTATTTATGAGCTCAATTTAGCAGGTATGCACATAAGCCTTCGCATTTCGCCAATGGCGAAGGTGAAATCCATTTGGCGAAGGTGAACGGAAACACCTTCGCCAAATTGGCGAAGGTAAAGTTTTGGTCGAATTCATAATCTTGTCAAACAAATATTTCCGTATAAAATTTTATCTACGTATAAAGTGTAGATTTTTGCTCGCGCCTCCGGCGCTCGATTTATTAACAATAATTAAGAATTTGATATCGAAATAAATATTTTGAATAGGGGTTCATCATGTATTGCATGCAAGTATCAGTCGCATGTATCATTTGCTATTGCCAATATTGTTAAATTCAGGGTGACCAGCCTAAGGGAAATTAGGGAAAAATGAAATTTTAAAGTCCCGCTATCATATAAAAGAAATCAAAATTTTGAGAAATTCAGAGAATTTCATTTATAAATTACGGAAAATAATCAGGGAATTTCGTTATGGCATTTATTTGTTATTTTTATTATTGCTCTAATAAAAATCGCTAGCGCCTTCGTCGCTCGCATACACTTATGGCTTGTTTTAAACGTTGGCTGACGACTTCGGCTCCTAGATATTAACTAAATTAAAGTAAATATAGCTATGGCTTGTTATGAAGTACCAGTTTAAATTTGGCCAGAAGTCTAATCTTTGATCAGGGAAGATAAGGGGAAAACCGAAAAATTCAAAATTGACTGGAGACTGTTCACCCTGTAAAATTTAAAATTGTCTGTTTCGGATATCTAATTCCATGGTTCTTTGCAAATGATTTGTGTAATCTTTCTTTTACCAAAGACCTATTAGCAAACCTTTTATACCCTAGTAATGAATTTGGTGATAAATTTCCTTAAGAAAGTTTGGTCGCGCCTTAGGATGTAAACATATAATGCTAGGGCACAAGTGAAACAATGATATCTGGTATGGACATAACATAGTTGGGCGACTAATTTGTAAAAGTAAGTCGCTCGATCGCGACGATCAACAATCGGATGTGGTCGAACCCTGAGATAGATATTGGCAAGGTTTAGTAGAGAAGTCAACATATATAAAGGGAAAACGCGAAGGTGATTTTGTGACCTTCACAAATTTGGCGAAGGTAAGCAGGGTTTGGCGAAGGTGAATCAAAAGTCCTTCGCCAAATTGGCGAAGGTAAAAAAATCCTTATGTGCAACCCTGATTTAGGCAGCGCGTGTTTTATTTCAAGTAGCAATCGGGCTTGAGTCCGTTGAATTTAGGTCAAAACGCCAATTAAAACGTCGTACAAGTACGTTTTCGGCCAGCCAGTAGGTTTTGAAGTCCTTGGTTCGGAGCGCCAGTGTGAACTTTGGCTTCCACGCTAACACTAGATCAAACTGAAATCCAGGTTATTTATATAGCTTTATGATATTTTTTCGCTCGGGCCTCTGGCGCTCGCTTTCTCTCAGCGTTTGCAATGTATTAACAAAGTAATGATTCGGAAAGTATGAAATGTCTTGATAAACCTTTTAAATTGTACCCAACTCATTTCAGGCATTCACAATCAAAAGTCCTGGTAATCGATCCAGGAAAAGTCCTGCAAATCGGGTTCAAAAAGTCCTGGAAATCGCCCATGAAACGAAACTGAAAGAACCCTGTGAAAGAGTTTATTCCTGGGGCTGAGCGCTTTGCATATCTGATGCCTATGCAGGGCTGCACATAAGGATCTGTTTCCTTCGCGAAGGACTTTTAACTCACCTTCGCCAACTCCATTTACATTTGCCAAATTCGTAAAGTACAAAAACACCTTCGCGTTTTTCCTTGTATAGATAATACTTTTCTACTTAACGTGACCAATGTTTAGGGCTTGACCACAACTGATATTTGAAAATCGCGATTGGGTGACTTTCTCCTACAAGTTAGTCCCCCAACTTTTTCATGTCCATACCAATGGTTCGCTTATGCTATAGATTTACATGAATCCACCCTAACAAGTTTCTGGCCAA
>LQRL01179842.1:6099-19346 GCA_001703475.1 Hydroides elegans | reverse complement strand
GAGGTCATGAACTTACGTGAGTGCACCCCACGAAGCACACTCCAAAAATCTGAGTCCAAGCCCAAGCACAGAATGTAAGATTTTTTATGCATATGGCCCCAGTAGTTACCGATGCCATGACAGAACCACCACCGGTTGCTAGGGAACGTGTTTCTGATGCTTCAACGGTTACAATGTCGATCGGTAACAATAGGGGTTCAATCCGAAGTATTGATAGATCTCTCCAAAATAATGAAGGCAATGTCAATCTTGAAATGGAAGAGGAAAATGTTGTGTTTAGTGAATCTTCTGGATATCTTGACAGAAGTGATATAAATGATGTCAACGAAAATAAAAAAGAGTCTGATGGTGATATTGCGACTGATCAAGAAAATGAACATGTTCAAACAACATTACCTCTAGAGACAAAAGAAATGTATAATCCGGATCCTGATGAAATTGAACGTGATTCAATACATTCCACAGGAACAGGAAGTAGCGAGGATATTAACGGGGAGACGATGCCTAATCGTCACGCTATTTTGGAAAGTGATGCAGACAGTACCAGGCAATCAGTGATACGTGTCTTTCACCATGTTTCCGAAACACCAGATAGTAAATCTACTGATAATTCTGATTCTCAGGGACCATACAACATGGATGATGAAGAAGATATTTCAGACGATTCAACTTCTGCACTAAATACAACGCATTTCATTTCGAATATTGACGACGATTCTCGGACGAATCGACCTCCGACAAACTCTGTGATGGAAGGTCCATCTACTGATCTTTCTGATATCAAACCAATAGTAGCCGCTGAAGATACCGACAAGAGTCAAGAGAATACGCGCGACGTAAAGCCCACCCCCTTTGATGTTATGAGATATGTTTTGAATAAGTTGAAGCAAGACCATCAGGAAGAAAACAACTCAACGAACCATTCAATAAGGAAGACTCAGATTGGAAATGACAATAAAACAGCGACTGTCAGTCCGTCTCAAATAGATCTACCAATTCCTGATGCTCCTGATATCCAGACAAACCATCCACATAATCAAGAAAGCAATGTCAATACAATTGACAACCACGATCTTTCATCAGATTCTACAAAAGATTATATAGAAGGATCGAACGGGTTTCCTCGCTCTGGCGATACTTCAACAACTACAACAAAGTACGAGGATATGACAAATAAAAACCCTAAAGAAAGTCGAACGGACATAAACATTGAACCACCGGTCCCAGCTTTAAATGCCACCCCATTTCATGAAACCAAAAATGACAATACACATAATTTCGATGCAAAGAATGACCGAGAAGACATTGATGACATATTCCGAACATCAGAGGAAATCAATATGAACATAGATGCACGAACAAATGAACCGATTTCAGGCACAACTGAAAAAGAACGTAATGCCGAACTAAAGGCACCGAATCGAACAAGCGAACACGATGATCACGATGAACAAACCGCAGGCCCGCCGACAGATATTTTGCACACTCATGACATTAACCAAAGGCCAATAAAACTGCAAACACCTTTTAAACACGTAGAACAAGAAGACACAAATGAAGAAATTTCAGTTGTAAAACAATATGTCATCAGTCAATCTGATCCAAATGAAGCTCCAGTTATATCCACATCTCCCATCTTATTATCGCCAACAGTATTAGATAAAGAAACAAACCCTTTGCAGGATAATAGCGATATTCCTTCGTTAACTGATTATCCGTTTCCTCCATACATTTACTCCGACTCTTATGAGGAACCTGTCTATTCTGAGCCGCGTTCCGAGTCAGAAGAAATACCGACAAATGAACAGAATCCAACTGAAATATTGAATACCAAGACAAATCGCCAAACACACGTTTCTCCAAATATGGATGGTGATATCGAACTGCCAGGTGATATTAAATTTGCAAAAGAAACAAACATTCCCAATCTTTTGGATTTTCAACCAAACTTCCAAGACACCGTGGATGTGCCTACCTCAAATGCATATAGTGAGTATAGAGGTGAAATCGACATGGAACGGTCCTCAAAGGATACAGAAGGCCCCAATACCGACATTATGCAACCAACCAACAATGAAGACCCAATAAATGAAGATCGTCGCCAATTTATGCAGGAATTCATCAACTCATTTCATCGCAATAGAAATCAATACTATGACAACCAAATGTATCCGGATATGGATTCCATATGGCATACTGGTGATACATATCCCTTTGATTATGCACCATTTTATACGGATAGCTACGACACCATGTATGGTGGATATATGAGAACGCGGTTTGAAACTGATTCGGGGATCTTCATTAAACCGACTCCTAAACGAAACAGTACGGAATCGAAAGATGTAACAAAAACCCTAGATGATATAAATGACGAGATAGATAAAACTGACACTCCAAACGAGTCAGAATCTGTAAATAAAAAAGTGCCTAAAGGAGGGAAGGATAAGGTAGAAAATACAATAATACTTGAGACAGAAATAGATTACATTGAAACGGAAAACAGCTTTGAGCAGATTGTCATTTCCTCAGAGGTCAATCAACCACAACCAATAGATCAACTTAACGAAGCAACGACGCCAGCGACTATAAACACACTTCAATCGAATGATATCCATCAGATTAAGAAAGAAAATTTAAACAATAATAAACCTGCAAACAACGAACCTGTACCATCCGTTAATGATGATATCTACACTAAGGTGCCGAGTAACCCAATTGAGAAAAACCATCATGTAGAATCAGCCCACCCTGATGCACTCATGCCGGACGAGAATGAAAGAGTGCATAATGTTATTAAGACCCCTCAAAAGCCCCCATTCAACGGGAACATTCCTTTGCAAACTGAGACAGAAATAACCCGTTCAGAGGACATCTTAGCTCCGGATCCAGTTGCAGATATAGTTTATGATGACATTGTGACAACGCCCATTGCATATGATGCGTCCACAGAAATGAAGAACGGTTCTGATCCATCTATCGTCAAAACGAAAGGTATTGATGGGTTTATTTCAATATGCAGACACATAATATAATGTTGGGTCTCTTTTTCAAAATTACCCCAACATATAAACTGTATCTATCTTATGTAAACATTTTTTAACATTAAAAGACTAATTGTATATTCTATATCTGAATTCGCCAATTTTAGCCACTTTCTTTTTTAGAAATTGTATACATAATTTGAACATCGATAGAGGGGCACTCAACGATTTGTTCGGGTAAATGTTTATTCTTGTAGCAGTTCTTCCTTGCTTGCAACTTTTTCCGAACAGAACAAATATTTTTTTTCGAAACGATTAATTTACTCTAGGATTATGTTTGCAAGCACATAAACCAATGCATCTATATCTAAATTTAGTCTCTATAGACGAATATGTGAAAGAATAACCTAATACACATGTGATTTCCTGAAATCTTTATTCTGGTAGGAGATTGTATGTTTGCTTGCAATAGCATTTCTACGTTTCTTGCTTCGAACTTCAGAATAAATATTTTGATGAATATGAGAAAAAAATAAATCGTTGAGTGCCCTCGTCGATAGCGTTGTGATATCTTATGAGTGTCAGGCGCGGATTTAGAGGGGGCGCACCCGGCGCACGCCCCCCTGTTCGGCCTTATATGCAAGACCAAAAAATAAATCTGCGCCCCCCGGTTCAGTCTGATAATTTTTACTGTTTGCGCCCCCCGGTTCAACATTTCCTGGATCCGCGCCTGAGTGTCACATATGGAATATTTTGTTGCATCTTTGTTTCAGAGCGAAGTGGTTCCAGAGAAAATGTGCTTACATTCGGTACGAGTTTTTTAACCTTTAAATAACCAAATGCGAAATTTTGTTGAAATAAAATGAGTAACTTTGACCATTATCTTGTCTTAAAATGTATCGCGTATGGCGATGTTAAGAGCTATAGTCTACCGTAATAATGTGACGAATATTGGATATTCAATATAAGCTTTGATGCATTTATATGAATTTGTATATTTGTTTTCGTAAATAATATTTATCAACAGGACTTATCGTGGCTGGTATCTGTCTTGGTTCCGCTTTCGTTCTTGGTCTTTGCATCGCCGTTGCACTAATATGCCGAAAGAAGTAGGTTTGTTAATGCATAAAATCTAAAATTTGTTTTGAAAATCAAATTACTTATAGTTTGATACAACATTAGCATCACCATATAGTATATTAGAATCGGAATAAGTGATACCTTAACATACGTATGAAGCCTAAGAAGAGTGCTAAACGTCTCAACTAATTAGGGGTGAGGGTGCCATCTTACAACCATCGTATCACTCTCTCGGTGCACCCACTCTCTCTATGGCAATGACTCTAACGGCCATTCTGCCCATCCCTTTTAATGAAGCAGGTAATGCATATCTTCCCTCCTTGAAAACACTTTCGCTTTCATATGCGTGCTTTAAGGGAATCCATATATTGACTTGGTCGAGCTTTAGTCATTTTCCGGTGTCTGTACTGTAGGGTCCTCAAACTTGACATCTAATCATGGTACCTTTAATGAAGAGCATAATGAAGATTTCTAAATTTGAAATGTATATATAACTTATATTATATATATCTATATATAAACCTAACATGAATGCTATCTCTTAACATCAATCTTTGCTTATGCGATAATAGAATGCTAGAATTATGCATAAGGTCTACGAACGTGGACTACTAGAAAGGTCCATCCTGTGATCAACATCTTGACATTCTTTCTTGGCTGTTATTGACTGTCGTGTACTGTAGGAAACGATGAATGAAGTACATAGGTTGTGCTTATATAGAAAAGGGGAATTATCTGTGGTCAAACGTAATTACAGTTGACCATTACCAGGCAATCTATTGCTGTGCCCATAATAAAACCAATACCAGTAGCTGTTAATTATTTCCAGGGTATGCGATTTTCATAATTAACTTGAAGTGCATGTTGTACCATATTCCAAACATTGCCAATGAGGAAAATATTCGTAGCTTTCAAGGTTTTTAAATTAACCTCCGTTAGATCAGGTCCATTTATTAACAATTTGTATGAAAAACACACATTTTTATTTTTATTTTAGAAAACGGCGCGTTTCTGTAGCCCCACGTCCCACTTTAGCGATCGCGCATGCACGGCGAGAACTACTGCAAACGGACGACCCCAAACCCAGTCGCGGCAGTTTACTCAACCGCGACCCTACCACTAATAAACGCAGCAACACAAAGTCACATGACACATACGCTAGGGGCTTAGGTCACCAATCCGTACTCGATGTGGATAATTTATATGCAGCCAAACCACCGCCACAGAAAGAGAAAGGCGTTCAAGTGGATATTCATGACAGACCGACTGGGGTCATAATGAGGCCATTATTTCGCATTGAGAGCGATTCCGATTCGGATATATCGCTCTGTGAAGTGCATCCCTACAGCATGGTGAATAAGCATAGTAAAGGTGTGCAGACCTTAACTCCATATGAGCTGCAACAGACTATTTGTAGCAGCAGAAAGAAAATCCGCGGTATGTCACCGCCTTTTACTCTCAGGCGCAAGAAGATAATAAGACCGCAAGGGAGTCAAACGGTAAGCGGTGGCATTAACGACTTGAATGGCGGGAGTGCGCCGTATTCTGCTGTTAACACTGAAAACACCCACTCACCCCGGAAGCAGTACCATGAATATCAGCCCCAAATACACCACCCGGTGGTGGGACAAAGACATATGCATTGCGCGGCGACTGTTAATGCAAATAATAAAACAATCATGAAGAAAATTTATAAACCGAGTACGATTTCCGAAACAGCTGCTGTAGTTCCTGAGAGGATATTGACTTCTTCTGGGCAAACAGCTTTTGACACTTCTTTGCAGGGTTCATATTATAAAGAGCCTAATCCTGATTCTGATGTTGAATCGGACTGGGATATGCAATCGGTTCTTTCGTTTTAAATGTCATTTATCTGAGAAATGTTCTAAAATAAGGCAATACAATTTCAAATATATCATTGTATCTTATTCATATCCTCAGTTAAAATCTATATATAACAACAAACAATAAAACATATGTAAACTTAGTATATATAAGGAAATTATAAAAAAAAAAACAAGAAAAACGAAAAACAACATAAATCAATAAATATTGGCCGAATACGAAATATCATGACTTAATTTCAAAAAATAAAATAACTTCGAAAATAAACAACAATTAACCATGTTCTAACCATTGATTTTTTACAACATCCCATGACAAAAAAAAACTGCGATAGCAACGAAATTTTATTCAAATGATCCGCCAGAAAAAGTAAGCCATATTGAGAGCATATTCGTTTCCTATTCATATAGACCCACTGCAAAATTGAGATACTTCACCCTTTTGGTTTCACCAAAGCACATCATAGTCTTTGCAAATTTAAGCAATTTGAGCAGATAAACGTCGCGCCAGACACTTAGCAAACGACCCCAATAATGCGGCGGAGGGCACCCTACGACACAAGTTTTCGGAAAAGTGGTACCTTGAAAATATATAGCCTATAATGACTTATGTATATCTTTAAATAAAGATAAGTACTACATTGTATTTCTAGGCTTGATGCATTGTTCCTACCAATTTTATAGAAAAAAAAACAAGCATACCCATTGATCATTTCGGAATCAAAATGAATTCATAATAGTTTTTAACATTTATTCACTCATAGATTTTGTTTTTCATTTTCGGTTAGTTTTAATTATTATGACTTATTCAATGAAACGTTCAAAGCAATAATGGCATTTTTGTTTAAGATCCGTTAAAATACATTTTTTTGAATACATATTTATATTGCACCCTATTAGATGTTCTTCAAATACGAAACGGTGGCCCTATATGACGCACATGACTTTAAGAACTCTTGCTTCGTAATCCAAGTAACGGTTTTGAGCATCACCATTTACTCAATGGCGCGACGTTATAATAGGCTTCTACATTTATCTCACTCACAACTTTTCACGCGATCCTATTTTTATGGTAGCTTTCAGAGTACGGAAAAAATAAGCTTTATATCTTTTACAAATATGGCACAGATCAAATTGAAATTTATGCTTTAAATAAAACTGTCGGAATTACTCTGCGACCGCAAACACATCTTGAACAAATAAATATATATACGTTTTTAGCTTTTTATAAATGTTTCCTTGATAATTGCTTTATCAAACAACTTTTTGTCGAAATACCATAAGTACGCCCTTCTTAACAGCGAATATGTTGTTTGATGATCTACAGTTAATGGAACTCCATACGAAAATTGTTTAAGGTTAATATATCACACTTAACTAAATTGCATCAAACATATACCTCGACCTTTTTTTTTACAAACCAGGCACATCAAGATGAATAACGTGAGCCAGGGAAAATAAAGCCATTTTTGTCAAATGATTATTTTGCCCAATAATATACATACAGAATTTTAATTTGAAATGCCATAAACGAAAAAATGTACATGGCATTTCTCATTCACCCCTGAACTTATACGGCTTTTCTTTGCGCCATTACGTCAAACATACCCGACCCGGAACCCAACAAACTGCTTGTCTGAGGTCACAGAATCGATATATTTAGTTGTGTCCTTCAACCTGTGCTGATGCCCATTTGCAAAACCTGTACCCCGGCGACAAAGACGTTTTAATTTCCGGTGGTCCCCAATCTGCATTTATGTGTTTAAGGAATGCCAAATCGTAAACCCCAACAAATACCCATAGGGCTTCTCGTCTTACGCAAGTCGCCCAATCGCTATAACGAGTTAGCTTTCTTACAAGACGAATTCAAATTAAAAGCGCTCGCTTCGAGATTAATGTAAGTTGGTTACAGATGGAACATTGAGTAAATTCAATTATTGTCTTAACTGTGCCAGGACCTTGAATTTGCCACAAACGTTTTTTTTTACTCCTTTGGTTTGTTTCAGGGGAAAGGGTTGAGGTTTGGCTACATTTGAAGCTCATTCGACGAACGAATGTATGTTTTACTTAAATGTCTTGTTATCTTATAAAAGGGTTATATTCAGACATTTAGAAGCAACGGCTTTAGACCAACATGGTTACACTGTTTTTTTAACCGATCTTGCTATTAAATATAGCCCCGTTCCAATAAAAATGAAAGGTACGCAAAAAGATATGTTTTTATCAAATATGAACGCGCCCTATAACTTATATTTCACATGTACAATAGGGTCTACATTTTATTTGATAGAATAATTTTAGAGTTATCCAAACCCATAATCAGGCCCCGTTTCACATCCAAGAAGCATTGAAGGGTTAATCTTGTTGCCAATTATTGCTAGATGCCTTCTGTACAACAAGTCTCATGCAAATGATATCCGGTTGTAAACAAGTTCAACAACCACTAGATGAACATTTATGACCCCTATAAAAAGAGTATAAAAATTAGTAGAAAAAAGTCAAAACTAATGCCACAAAACATAATAATAAAAGGAGAAAAATAAGTCAAAGCTAATGCCATTTTTGTCCTAACAGTAATCACCTTGACAATAAGAGAAAAGGACCTGGGACTTGTTTGGTTGTAAACAATGCTTATTATATTATACGATCTCTGATTTTTTTTATCCAATAAGCCATACTAAGTACAGTTAGGAAACAGTAGGCCTATAAACATGTTGTTTTACTGAAAAATACCGATAATTCAATACAAACATTAGCTAGTACATGTATAATATTTTTTATCAGTTTATTTGTTTACAACGTTTTTAAAATGTCAAAATGTTACCAAACCTTACTGTTCCTAGAGGGTGTCGGACCTTATGCCAATGCCCTGTTGTTTACCCACTTTGCATGTGATGTCGAGAAATTCATGTCAAGTTCAGAGTACCAATATCTCAAAGTTCAACGTAAGAATAACGTCTTTGTGATGTTAATACGTAAATGGCGTACAGGCAACTTTCATCTGGGACAAAATGACGTCACGTACTTATTCGACATAACATTCAGTGGACTTCGACGAGTTGGTATCAAATCCTAGAAATCATAGCTCTACATGATAGTCCAAAAAAATCTATCAATAAAAATAACTTTCTTGCCGTATTGAACTTGCATATATTGACTTTTTTGCTTGATGCTCATATAATAAATTTCTATAATGATTGTATATTGATGCTACGTCCCTTTGCATGTTATAAGTTATTTATTTTCGGCTCTATTTTGGATTCAGAATGCCGTTTTCCTTAACAAAAAATCAAGAGATGCCACTAGAGCATGTCTGTATTGTTGTTTGCAAATTTTATAGCTTTTATCCATACACAATAGGAAGATAGAGTCACAAGAGAATGAGTAAAAAGCGAGAAAAATAGAAAGTCACACGACACCTTACCATTAAGCACGTCCGATTATGGCACATTGACACACATTTCTATGAATAAGTTTGAATGAAATATTCATAAATAACCTCGAAGGAAAGCTGATTTGCATACATTTCTACGACGTAGTTTCACATCTGCATTCACGGGATACTTTTAACCTCATTAGTATGTAAGATATAAAGAAATATAGTAACACAATAAACAATGAAATGACAAAATGATATTTCTTTAAAGTGTCCACTTTCAAAGATATTTCAGTTCTTGATTCTATTCTTTTTCTGCACGGATATTTATACCTGAATTTATCGAGAAATCACAAGAAGCGTATGTTCATATTACAATTCTCTTGAAATCGTTTATTGTCATTACATTGAAATGAGAAAAAAACGATCAACCAAAAGTTTCAATTATAGTTTATCAGCCAAAATCGATTTGCTCAACATTGGCTCACTTTGATTTACGACCAATCTCAAAATGATATTTGACAGATAATATAAGTCGATAAGTTGCCTTTATGAGCGCTCTCTATCGACCATCGGAGATTTATCTGCCCTTTTTGAGCCGCCCATTTTTCACAATCTAACACAATCATGTTTCATCCATGGAAGGGACGTAAGCGCACATCATATAGAATTACCTTTTACCCTTTTTTAGCAATTTCCCGGTAAAGTTCATATGAAGCCCGGTTTGAGTAGTTGATGCCATTTGCCATTTTCTTATGTTCGAAGATTGCCACTGACTTTGTTACAGTAATTTCTCCATCCTAAAACGGTCTAAAAATCGACGACGTCTAACTGCTTTGGGCCAAGACGATTAACTGTGACAATACGTCTACTAGCAACAAATAGACTACATTAAACTCGATTTTTTTAAAGATGATCGAACAACTTAAAATCGGTATTCATTTAAGGGAACTGGGAAATAGAAAATATTGAATTTAAATTTTTAATTTGAATTTTAAAATAAACAAAGGTATTTTTTTAAAGCATAAATGTACAACACCCATATAAATATGATACGTTTAATTAGACTAGAGTCTATGGACTCTTAAATTGTATTGTTGCCAACTGAAATTGGTTGTGATATTTATATTATTTTTTTGTTATATATTTTTATGATACTGTCCAATGTGTTTTCTTATGTGTAACAGTTTTGCAGCAATGAGCGGTAGATTTTACCAGTTCTGATCATTATCAGCCAAAACAACAACAAAAAAAAAGAATTTCCTGGAGACCTAAAATCTACTCGAGTTAAAAGTCGTCTATTTCTGGCAAATTAAGGATAAAGAAAAATTGAATCCTGGAAGTGTCAAAGCACAGAAGGTCACAGTAGGTGTTCTATTTTGTCACCAAGAGACCCTCCCTTTTTCGTGGTGGGAGGGTTGTCGTTAACCCCAAAAGACATCCCATTTTAGAACTTGCGAGATTGTTTTTCGCGTTGTTTTCACTTGGAGAGCCAAAGGAAAGCAGACACTTCAGAAGTTTTGGGTTTCTTTTAATTTGAGCTCTATAGAGTTTTCGTCTTATAAAGGTTTGCCGTTATTTAGGGAATAATTTGATTGATAAAGTATGATGTAGTTGACTATTTATTACTACGCCTCACTCGACAAGGGTCATCCCTAAGAAGTCACTGTCGGATGTGACGTCGAGGTAACGTTCTGTTTTGGGACCATAAGAAAGTTGTTATAACATCCTTTCGCGTCTGAATTAACGGCTACGTCGGCGCAACGTCCTCGACCAAACAAAAAAGCACAGCCGGATTCTCGAGACCGCGCTATTGTGTGTTGTGATGTGTAGCATACATGTATCTATGTAACAAATACAATTTTTAGAGGAAAAAATATAATTGGATTTCTTTGAAATCAAATTAGGGAAAAGCGAAGGCAAGACTTCTAATACAGCGTTCTCGCAATAAGATTATTTTGTCAAGATGGACTGTAGTTCCCGAGCATCAAATGAGATTTACCCTTTACAAGGTTGCGATTACCATCTTCTACAATACGGCAACGCTATCATATATCAGGCGCAATACCCATGCGATAACCTTCTATCCGATATTTTGATCATTCAGAGGATATCAAAGTTGAAAATCGTGGAAGTTCATTAAAAAGACGAAATTGATATGTTTAATGTTATGAAGCCATAAAAAATATTTTTAGATTTTTCATATAATATCATTGCCGCGAAAAGCACTGATAGTATAAGTTAAATTAGAACATATTTCTAATTATGAAATGTTATCTGGTTATAATTGTTGCTTATATATGATGTATTATAGTTAAGTATGTGTATGTTTAAGTAGTGAAGTCGCCATTTCGTATTGAATATTCCCTTATATATAAATCTCTATGTGCTCATTTATATATGAACCAACAAATTAAGTTTCACTGAAAACACCATATACAACTGGAGTTGATATGATCCAGGATATCTGAGACGTTGCGTCATTGCTTAATTCACGGGGGATCATTGGTCTTTCAACCGTGATATTTTCTTGTTCATCTTGTTACTTGAAACAAGTCACCACATTAGAAATGTGACCTTGTTGTCTTTCAATCTACTATAGCTCAAAGCAATGGCAAAAAAATGTTTATTCTAAAGAGTGAAAACAAAATGACTTTCAAAAAATATATTTACGAAAAGATTTTACATAGTATTGAACTACTTTCTTCTAATAGAAAACTCTGAAACTCTGTTACACATATCCATTATGAGCAACTCAAAACGCTCCTAAAAAGATTGTTGCGAAAACATTGGAAACGCGTTTGTTATGAATAAGAAGCTCTATAGACGCTTCACATGTAACCAGGCCCTTATAGAGGCACATTTCGACTGGTGTTATTTAACAGAATGGCACGGAATTAGCCTTTGTCTAAAACAAGATTCGTGATTTCCAGATAAATTCGGCACAGGTTAGTTACATATGGGACGTTTAATGGAAACGACTGCCAGGCCATTCAATGCGATGATCGTGTGTGAAATATGAAGACGTAATACGTAATTTTCAATGTTTTTTTTTCTTGCATTTGTTATGTATCGAAATATAAAAATATGCTACTTTACTAAAATCTTATCATGTCCGTTTAAATAAACTTCCTGGATCCCTATGCCCTAAACGCAACTGCCTTTTTTTTTCAAAATCCTTTTTGTCACTTTGCTTGTTGCTCGCTCGAAAGCAACACGTTTTCTTTGCTCGCCCTGTTTTAAAATTACCACACCCACCCACCCTATTTTCCATTAATGTATTGTTTTCATGTATCGTGTATTCATTAGCCATTCATAATTTTGTTTAACTCAATATGTAGTTCTCGTAGTGGTATTTTTAGTAGTTAAAATCACGTTTATTTATGCTACATGCGCTCTATTAATTGTTTACTTAAGCACCAAATTCATGCGCGCTTATTATGCATTATCATAATTGCAAATAAATAAACCTGAATGTTCCCAAATCAGATAAGACATTTTATTTGTGTTTAAAGTTGTTGTATTTCATCGCTATTATTATCGTATTTCATAAATATATAAATACACATATTAAGTCAAAAAACTAAAGAGGACACCGTCAAAAATATCAGACATAAGCTACTTTACTAAAATCTTATCATGTCCGTTTAAATAAGCTTATATACGCTATGTATTAATCTGAACCATCATATTTTATTTAAAATAGTATTTATCAGCAAAATCTTGTCAAGTCAAGTTTTGAAACTGTACCGTTAAAACGTCATTTTTGCAGCATATATACGTCCTATTCACGTACCATATGTCGATATAAGATCCAAGATAAGAACGATGTGTATTTTCTATATCTTCCCATTTTCTTGATGTGACTGAAACCTGAAACATGCGATAACAATAAAGAAAATGATGCCATTTTACCTTTATTTTACATATCTTAGATATCTCTATAATTATGATTACTATAAA
>LQRL01179838.1:15112-32398 GCA_001703475.1 Hydroides elegans | reverse complement strand
GTGTTCGGGGGTGTGGCTTGCGATTCCGATCATTATGGACGCCAATCATCGGGATACCATGACTCAAGAGTTGGGTGTTTTAATGTTCTTTTATTAAATCACATAACCTTTATTTATTTAGTTATTTAATTATTTTCTTTCAATTCCTAGTGTTGACGGTGGAGCAGGCGATCCCGATCATCATAGAACCAAACTTCATCGACTCTCATATCTGTTTTTTCTAAAACAAGATAATATCTAACCACTTAAGTATTTCACAATTTCTTTCCTTTCTAGTGCTTACGGTAGAACAGGCCATTCCGATCATCATGGGCGCCAACATCGGCACTTCCGTCACCGGCGTCCTCGTGGCGGTCACGCAGGCCGGCGATCGCGAGACTTTTGAACGCGCCTTTAGTGCCGCCACGGTAAGTTTCATCAACACATGATATACATTTACAGTGGAACCTCGTTAAACCGATAACATATAAACCGATTTATTGCTTAAACCGAGTTATTTTGCGATCCAAGGCTCTATATTTTCTTTATATATTTTATCGGATAAACCAAAAATCGGTTAAACCGAACAGTCTTCGCCGGTCCCGAGGTGTTCGGTTAAATGAGGTGCTTAACTGTATATGGTAAAGGACTATAAAAATGGTGAGGGAAGGGGTAACAAATAACAAATCGAAAGCTTATTTTGGCGAAGGGGAGGAAGCACAACCCTTCAAGAGACGCCCCGGGGTGGCCCATAAAGAGTGAATCCTTCATTTAAAAGTAGGGTTTGTTAGGACAAGTTTGCTCCATGATGCTTCTAGTATGGCTAGTATGGATCTCAAGTGATATTCTAGTTTTTTTGGTGAAAGTTTTTGAACAAACAATGAAATTATATCCACCTTGATTATGAAATGAAATATTATGTGTTTCTTTGGATATTTGCCAGACATCATTTGTAACGAATTTTATCATTATGAAATCGAAACTCTGACATTTTGACTTAGTATAAAATATGAGATATAACATTTATTGACTAATTGTTGGTGCGCTCTCATTTGTCTCTAAAAATGAAATGTTTATTGAAATTACTGTAGGCTTATTTTATGATCGTTGTGCCTATAAATACATTTGTCTTTACTAGAATTAGCACCATTAATTATATGTCCTGTTTCTTTTATAAACATCAATCATGATCGTTACCCTTCGACTTAAGCCGAACTGCACGGTATGTGCGCTTAGAGATTTAACGGTTGGGACTCAATATATTCGCCCTAGGACTGGCACTCCTTGGTCATCGTTCAAAAATCAAAGTATGGTTAACTATGACTCCTAAAATTGTAATGAGTTGACTATATATATAGCTGACTAAGTGAGGATGAAGCCGGCGTACATCCCTCCTTAGTTCGACTTATGAAATGCTTTTATATAGATTGTCGGTGGATTTATCTGGCCTTCGCTTTTCCACACCCCTAATATCATCAAACCTGGATCCGCCCCTTCATATAACTATTAAACAAAATATCATAATTTCTTGCAGGTGCACGACATGTTCAACTGGCTCACCGTGATCATCCTTCTACCTTTGGAGTTGATGACGGGCTATTTGTACCGCGTTTCGGGAGCCATCGTTGATGCCACGGACCTTGCCGGAGGGGCGGAGGAAAAGGAGTTCCTGAGTATTTTGACGGATCCATTTACGGATTTGATTGTGCAGGTAAGCCTGTTTTTTGTAACTTAAAAAAATAACAAAATTTTATTTTGGTTTAAAGCGAATGGAAGAAATAATGGAGGTAGATATATAGTTGGATACATTTTTGGGTGGAAACATTTAGGGCCATGTTGTCATTTTTAGAAACTTAATGGGCGGGAACTTTTTGGGCGGATACATTTTTTCATTTTTATTTGAAGCTGTAATCCTAAACGTATTTTCGAACCGTTCTTAATAATGTAAATATTGAAAAGTTGATCATGTCCTTTACTAAGATGAAACTATCCTCACCCTCTCTTGTTACTTAAAATAATTACAAGCTTTATTTTATTCCCCTTCAAGTTGGGCTAATCATTATCAAGTGATGAATGCAGGGAAATGTGCCTTGTTGACCTAAATGTTATTAAACATAAAGTCTTATCTTTATACATGTAGTAATTGCAACATTATTTTGTCTAAAGACACTTTTTTTTTCGAAGAGGAATTTGGCCTTCAAATTTATTATAATTGTCTAAGCTTATTTGGTCACCACTACTCCGATCACTTATGTGATCACAGATGACTGGGAAAATCCCGTTGCTGTTCGTCTTATATTTTGGTACCCAATCTTAGGGCCTAGCTACATGAGAAGCGTTTTCTCCAAGAACCCTTTTTAATGTTCTTATCGGAAACTTGAAAAACGCTCGTGGCGTGGTGATCATATAAACTAAGACGATGAGGATAAATTCGAAGGCCTAATTATTTTGCGAACAAAAAAATACGTTCCGAAAACTCTATTTTTGTTGTCGAAAAATCATCATTTAATCAACGCATTAAGCAATTAGCTGTGTCAATGTCCTTTGGCGCTGTAGTTGGCAACATTATTTGATTTATCATTCGTATAACAAAGTTGCCTTTTTTAAACAAAGAACATGCATTGTTCTCAGTGTGAATTATGACAGTTGCAATGTTTTATATGATGCTATTATCTACAATTATCAATATGTAGCACGTGATCGATGTAGAAAATAGAGTTGAGAAATATGTTGTATATATATGATTTAATGAAGTGCCGCCTACCATAAATAGGTTATCTTAAATTAGCAACTATTTACGCATCTTCCTTCTGTCGAATTCTATTGTCTTATCATTATAGCCACATTCTTGAATCAATTTATTTAACGTAATCGCTATCACTAGAGAATATAGCTTTCTATTTCGTCCTTCTGTCGGTTTGTCTCTCTGTCGGAACTGGTCCCCCTTGTCTATCATGGACTCGAAATGGTCTCGTTTTATATTTTTAGAACAAAAAGTGTAATTGTTCTGGCTATTTATATGTGATATCTCAATTTGATAGATTGATAAGTCGGTTCTGGATGACATAGCAACTGGCGACCCAACAGCGGACAACAAATCTCTTTTACTTTACTGGTGCGAGTACGAGTCAAGGCCGGTTGAGGGTGCAACAACTGGATCAGAGGGATACACCGGCATGCCAATGACAACCATGGTTGGCGTCACTGAATGTGAGTGTAGAATTTCAAAATAATAATATCAATGTTTCCAGTAGAGACACTTTTGCATGTGGAAAAAAAGTTTGAGAAGAATGGATATAAGGTCACAAAATTTAAAATTTTATAAGGATAAAAAGGAAACCATTTCATCTAAAACTCTTTTCCGCTTTATCAACTTTGAGGCAGGCATAAATGTCCTTTTCCTCGACCTGTGTTAGTTTCACAATTAATCAACATTTTGATAAAGGGACATTTAATTAATACCCATTAACATTTTTAAGTTCAAATAAACCTGAACCATTTTAAATGGTGTCAATGTATACTATAGACTTCAACGGCATTCTTTTCATCTTTTAACTTATCATTTTGCACTTTTTTCGAATATAAAAAAGAGTGTCAATTATATTTTCCCCTTTTTCCTATTTCCCAATACTTTCACACAATAAATTTATTATGAGACTGGCATTTTGAGAGGCTAAAGTCAATCTTTTTTTGACATCTGAATGATATCAATTTATTTTTTGCTGTCCAAATTGTTTTTATTTAACCTGATTTCATGTCTTAACACATTTATAACGCACGATACCCGAGGCTTTGTTTCCTTGTTTAAAACTTAATTGTCATTTTCAAATGATGAATTAGTCTGCATTTTTCACTATTTATAATATTTTAATTGATATTATTCTTCAACTGTCAACAGACGGCACAGTTACTTATATGAACCTAGTTTTTAGGGGAATAAAAAGTGGAAAATGATAATATAGATATCAGGTTACTGACGCCAAATTACTGGAAGTATCAAAACATCTTTGATGGTTGGTCCTTCATCCTATAATATATCAGTTTCATGAGCCTCGATTGTAGAAAAAAAAAGAAACTTTATCCTCGATATATAAGCTGTTTTTATATTTCATTATTTTTAGACAATTAAACATGAGACATTTTAGATACTCAGATTTTAGATTTCACCTTATGCTGGAACCAGAGTATACTATTTATAGAAAAGATTGAAAATGGATATAGTATTTTGATAATCCATTTATTTAAACCGATAAAAGACCCTTTACTCAGCCATTCTTTGTCTTTCTTCACAGGTAAATACCTCTTCCACGGCACCACGCTCTCGGAACAAGCCGTTGGCGCCATTTTGATGCTCATGGCCTTGACCCTTCTCATCACGTGTCTCATCCTCATGGTCAAGGTCTTGAAGTCGCTGCTCGGAGGCAAAATGGCGTCCGTTATTCAGAAGACGGTCAATTCCGACTTTCCAGGAAAACTCGCTTTCCTTACAGGTAGGATGGAATTTCAATTTCTTTATTACATGTCTGCCGGATTGTGTTGGTAATAAACCTAGTCAAAATTTACGGGCAATAAATTTCGGTATTTATCCAGTTGTTGCGTCATACATAAACAATAACAAACCACGCCCACAAAGCACGTGTTTTTACTACGAATTGTTTACGATATTGCGTCACGTGTGTTGTTCATTGATAAAACGTCATGCTATGATAAATCAATACGCGAACGCATTTTTGAAAATAATAAGTTTGTTTGATGTTTTCTTGCTGAAAACATTTTAGATATTGATCACACATATATGAGGTAATACATGTACTATAAAATGTATTTGAAATTCTAAAGTTAAGTTAATACTTCATAACAGAAAAATGAAGAACTTTTTTGTTTGCACATTAGTGACATCATTTAATAGACATACGTCGTTTGGTTTAGGCGAATGAATAACCATTTCGAACAAATATCTTTTGCATGAATAAAAATCACATTTTGAACAAATAAATTGGTTAAAAACATGTAATAAATATAATACTTCATATGTTTTAGGAAAAGATTGGAAATTATTGCCCTTGGGAAGTGGAATTGGCAGACCTCAGGCTGCGCCTTCGGTCTGCGCATTCCACTTCCCGCGGGCAATAAATTCCCATCTTTTCCTAAAACATATGAAGTATTATTATAATAGCTATTACTGATTGAGATAGACTATTCGGCAAGCAAAACACTATCGCCGTTAAGTTGTGTTACGGCAGGTATCATAAAGGTTGTCTAAAGTGTTCGAAACTTTAAAATATCTAGCTAATTGCGCCCGAAAAAAATTAACAAGAAATACTGAAAAAAGGGGAAACCGTAGGGCAAAATAAGAAATGGTCAACTCCACAGGTCCCGTAGTATTTTATCTGCCAAAGATCAATATAACAAGGGAAAATTCCTCAAAAAGGGGATCGCTAATGCATTAAGTACTTGCCGATAATATCATTTTTCTGTAGGTCATTGACACAAATGTCAGGTTGGTGTTTCACCGAGAAAACAAAACTTTTTTTCACGATAATAGCACAACTCAATCATTTCTAGGGCTTTATTTCTTGGATATGTTTGTAAACAAACGCTCTTTTCAGCAGACACCACTCATAAATAGTGCATTTCAGTTTATCAATCCGTCTCGAAAGGCCATCGACACTCCAAGTTGTCATTTACAACCCTTATGAAGTCCTTAAGCCCGGATTTTATACGTAAAAACGATGTTGGATAAAAATGTAAGAGAAGTTAATTTTAGGTTTTAACTACCTGCTTTAAATAGTAATGTCCACTTAAATCAAAACCGGAAACTGCCCGTTCCGTCTATAGCTATCTATAAGATGTTTTGTGGCCACGTGTCAATGTGACCATACTTTATCGCTCGTCCCACGCTCTATATGTCACACTGCTAATTATTGACATAATGAATTAACAGCCATGTTAATCTTTATATTTAATAAAATTTGTGAGTCAAAGTTGCGTATAACAATTTGATTATTTGAGTACAGTGAAACCTCAACATGCCGAACATCTTGGGTTTTTATTTTTCTCACTTTTCTTTCCAGGATACGTAGCAATCGTCGTCGGCGCCGTCGTCACCGTCCTAGTCCAAAGCAGTTCCGTCGTCTCATCGGTTCTAACCCCTCTCGCGGGTGTGGGCGTAGTCACACTTGAACGGGTATTTCCCATGATGCTCGGTGCTAACATTGGCACCACCTCGACCGCCATTTTAGCCGCTTTTAGCGCCACTGGGGACCGTATTGTGCCCTCGTTTCAGATCGCTATGTGTCATTTGTTTTTCAATCTGAGTGGTATTCTGCTGTGGTATCCGGTACCGTTTATGCGGCGAGTACCGCTGAAATTAGCTCGATGTCTCGGTAAAACGACGGCGAAATACCGCTGGTTTGCGTTCATGTATCTACTGATGATGTTCTTCGTACTTCCGTTCAGTGTCTTCCTCTTATCCATCCCGGGATGGTGGTTACTCGCAGCTGTTTTGATCCCAATCATCTTAATTGCAATTACCATCGGCATTATAAACGGTATACAAAACAAGCGGCCCGAATGGTTACCAGCTGAGTTGCGCAACTGGGAGTTCTTGCCGCTCTGTTTACGGTCCCTCGAGCCCCTGGACAGTAAAGTCACAGCGTTGCTTCGTAAATGTAATTGCTGTGGATGCTGTGATAAAATTCTTAATCCCCATGGCCACAACACGGAGGACGATGATGAAGAGAAAATCACGATTAATGGCGGCATTCATAATAATAATGAAAACGAGGCAAATGACCTTGAACTCAAAACGACGCTGTTTGCAGTGGAATCAGAAGGAAATGAAACCGTACAAAATGGTACAGTACAATCAAATGATTCAGAGGAAAATGAACTTTCAACTGAGGGACAAACGAACATCTACAATCCACAACGAGGACACTCTCGCTCAAGTTCCAGCGCTTCATCCCTAAACCATGAGAATCCAAAACAAAATGGCGTTCATAAAACGGGGGCAACAAATTCTAAATCAAATAGGACTTCAAGGCCAAAAACTGACACGAAATCTCGGGTTGCGAAACCTACTCATGGTAGTCAGACGTCGTTACATAGTATGTCTTTCGAATCAGCGATTTAGTTCGTTATTTTTCGAAGTAATATATAATTTTATAGGCTATATTTTAGAGACATTTGTTCCATCAAATGTTTGAGCAAGATGCATGGTTAAGATTGTTTTAAATATTCATATGTTATTTCATTAATATTCAAGTTTATACTTGTTTTCATTATTACAATTGTGTTCAACATTATAATGTATTTAAGCAATAATTAAAAATTACCAGGATTTGTAATATAGTTATTTATAACACATATGGATTGTTTAAGACTTTATAATAATATATGCAATAATATGGTTGCGCGATTGTACATAAAAATTCTGTTTTCTTATTAATTTATTAATGTATGTACGATTTATAAACTAAATTGTGCCTGTATTGCCATTTAAAGGCATGGAATAGTAGTATTATAGACAAATGACAATAATGGCGTGTCCGCCCGTTTGTTACTTTTGAATAACTGCAACTGTCTAGATGTAAGGATTGATGTGGGTTATGCTTTTTTGCTCTAAGCAGTTCAAATATAATATTGAAAAGAGGAATCACATTTTTTTCTACAACAATATTTCAACTACATAATATTTGAATATTTTTCGTTATATTCATGTTTTCGGTTGTATATGATATCGAACCATTGAATTATTTAATAAAATATGTCTATGGTTCATACGCAAATTTATAACTAGATATAAACTACATGAAGTTGCAAAAGATAATAGCCTATATGTGTTATATTATTGAATTTAAACTATTTTTATACAACTATGCAATTTAACTTGTACACAATGTGTATTTATCTTTTTTTTAAATCATCATTTATTTAAAATTACATTCTTCCATTTTATTTATAAGATGCACTTTTATATGAAGTTGAAATTATTATTTTTGTAAGAAACATACGTATATGTGAAATAATTTTAACTCATAGTACATTGGTTGGTGAACCAAATTCCGAGTTAAACTAATGTTATTTCGTTCGTAGAACTGATTTATATAGAAGTCTAGGACAAAATTGAAAATTCAGAGTTAGCTCTTTAAGTTAGTTGTGCAATAGTTGTATTAAGGATTATTTTTCTATAGATTAACGAAAATAATTCATTATTATTTATTGTTATCGTTAACTAAACTGACTAATATTTATATATTATATATTTACAGAATAAAATTAATATTTTATAATAAAATGAAACGATTAATTACATCATTATATCGCCTTTTATTCGGTTTTGATTTGTTTTTATACATTAACAGAAAGAGCCAGTAGTTTATACAATTTATGAAGAAAAACCTATTTTCAAAAGCCATACTAATAGTTGTATCGAACTCAATAATAACATATTCATGATAGTTAACGAATTTGTCACGTTCAGAGAAAAATATATAAAATACGTCACTTGCTGTTGAGATAAACAAACCTTGACCTAAGTAACCATGTGGAATGAAATAAGAAACAATACAAGATGGCAAAGAGAATACAATTTCCATCACACACTATAAGTGTTAAACTTTAACTTACCCTTAATATCTTAACATGATACTTGTAACTTAAGGATTTAATAATATTTGCTTTTACATGAGGTCAGAGGCCATATAAACAATTTCACATATATATTATCTTAACCATTATAAATAAGTCTCAAATAAATATTTTGAAGGTCGATAAATCAAAATACAATGAGATCCGTATATAAATACAACAAATGATATATTCTAAAACAAAGTGTGACATTCATTAAATAACGCAAAACTAGAATGTCAGTGGCGCGCCGTTACAAGTAAAGACAACTTTTCTGACTTCATCTTACGAGCCATTTATGAATAAAAAGATTGCAATCATGAGGAGAAGTCTATATGACAACTTTTGATCATAGACCAATTATATTAGACACAAATGCATAAATTCATCCAAAAGATCCTTGATTACAACATTAGGAAACTTATATCAAACTTTCAAACATATTATACCGAATATATTATTCTTGTCACTTACAAAACAAAAGGAAGAATTCAGGGTTTATCATGCACACATTTTAATCGCCCAAAGTGGCCTAGGGGCTGAACATATTCTCTGCTAAAATCGAATGCCCTCGATCAAAAGAAAAAAAAAAGAAATAACTTTTTCGTCAATTTGGTCAAGATGGATCGAATCATCTCCGCCAAAAGTGTTTCTCGTCGACCTATGCCAATGGCAAACGCTTATGTTATAACCTACACAATGATATGTTTAATCTGATCCATCATTTACTGATATTCATATCACTTTTACGCATGGAATCCATCAAATTGATCACTACTCATTAATACTTGAAGTTGAATTGTAACTTGACCAGGTATTTCATGCGAATCTGGTCCGTGTTGTACACGATAAATTCGTTGTAGTTGAGTGTGTAGCCATTCGGATTTTTCACACCGGTCTTGACCAATTTACCAAGGGGCACCGTCGTGCCGTTCGTTCTGAAATAATGAGACAGATTCGTAAACATTTTATAAGAAGATTTTCTACATTTATCTACGTCAAATTATAAATCATTTCATTGGCAATGGTCCAAAGTTTACTATTTAATATGAGAATTGTATCAAGGACAAGTTAACACTTTCACTTCAATTATTTATGAAATGTTGCTTTGCTTAATTGTTATTTGATAATTTGACATCTTTTAATTTTTCACTTAAATTCCTATGGCGAATAAAACAAATTGGATATGATACAGGATCATATTTTAAAACATCACCGTGGGGGTTCCTTTTGATTAACACCCTATTATGGAAACATGGCCTTTATGGTATCATGTTAACCTCAGTACATGTATATTGTAAAATGTTATAATAAACAACAACATTTTGTTGATAACATTCTAATACCTATTAGTATCACTTTCATTATGTTTAACTTATGATTGAAACTGAGATAAACAATAAGGATAGCCACATATATACACTCCATGCTGAAAATAATGAATCTGGAAAAAATACCTGAGAAATGCTAACTTTACGTATAATATGAATTGACACTTCAAAGAAAAGACAAAAATACTAGAAATGTGTCCGTCGGGAGCGAATGGCCCGCTATAAATTATTCTTCCCTTTTAATATCCGAAGATATTGCACAAGGTCAAATGAAAGATAATTATCGTTATTGTAACGATTATTCATAACAAATGTAACTTAATTTGACACGAAAATCTCTAATCGAACGGTTATGTTTTTTTCTTTCTAATTGGTGCATCACCCATACCGCTGTATAACCAGTACCTGGATGTTTTGTATGAAAAAAATGATGTAATAACGAGCTTTAAACATTAAAATAAGACAATTAAATTAAATGCCTTATACTGGGTCCAAAGCTAACCACTTCTCAATTTAATCTTTGTCCACACAAAAAAAAACTGGAAAATGTATTTGATTTTAACCTTGAATTTAAGTATTGCTTGGCCGATGCTTTAGAACGGAGTGGGTTGTTCATGTACTTAAATCTATATGCTCTACAAACGATATAAAAAAAAATTATAGGATGCAGTTAAAACCTACACACTCTGGTCATATAAAGAGTAATTACTAATGAATGAGCTTTAGTTTCATAAAAGGAGTATTACAAGGCCACATTTTAAGCCAATCAATGTTCTCATGATAATTATTAATGGCACCAAATATACATCAGCAGTGATACCTCCATTGATCCATCGATCCCAAATAGGAATCACGAACATATCATCAGTGAAAATCACATCTCAGGGTCATATGAGCGGCAATGAGTGTTTTTGTCCCGTAAATCTTGAATGAATGAGCTTATCAAGAAACTATATTTTGAGTGCAACTATTGCAACTTTGTAGCGTAAACAAATAGTAAGTTGTCACACAAGACATATCCATTAAACACGACTTTTTTTATGTAAGGTGTTTTTTTATCAGGCGTTGATGAGGCAACGGCAATACACGACCAGGTTCGTTGGAAGGGATCGGTGCAATATGGTGTTAAGTGCCTCATCGACGAAATTTAACAAAACTTTACATGCAAATCCAATGTGGAGGCCTGGCTTTATATGCCGAAATATGAAAATCTCGAGACTTTTTTGGAGAAGAATGACTTATAATTACTCGTTAACTGGGGATAAAAGTTTGGGTATGTTTTCGTAAAATAAAGTTTACTCTGGCTAATAGAAACTCGGTGATTTGAAACTAGTTCTATCGGTTTATCGGAACCGATTTTCTTATCTCGCCAACAAATCATTACCAGTGATATAAGTACGTTTTCCACATTTTAAGAATTCCGGGTCGGGTATTGCATTTGGGGTTCGCGGAGCAAATTATACCGGACACAACCGAGCCTTTTACCTATATCAACCATCAATACAATAAATGAATGTTTATTTTGAAGATTGAAAGTTGGACTAAGGCTGGATAATGATGAAATTGCTCAATGAATCTGATAAATAGCTATTAATGATAATAATATCAGCCTTAATGGTGCGGTCAGCGGGACTTTGCGTCTGCGTCTGCGGAATTTAAATTGGTATAAAACATAGTAAACCCAGCGGTATGAATTCCGCAAGGATCACTATGTTTTATAACAATTTAAATTCCGCAGACGCAGACGCAAAGTCCCGCTGCCCGCACCTTCATGCTGTTTAGCTTTAACCCCTTTATTTATAAAAGTCTAGATATTTGTAAGTGAGTTGGACAGTTTAGACAGTTGATTTTCTGAAAAATGCATGCATGCATTCATTTTCGATACCAAAAAACTTCGCATCGAAAACAATTTTATTTCGCAATGATTTTTTGTTTCAATATCCTAATTTTAGGTTAACGAATTAAACAAAAAAAGAAATCAAGACTTCATATTTTAAAATCTGTTTTTTTTTTTTTCATGAAATAAAATAAAGTTATTTATGACTTGATTGCATTTCAAATGGCTATCAACCCTTATCCAAAAGTCAGGGAATGTGATATTTGTCGAAACAATAATTATGGGTTTGATTTCTTTCTAACCTCAATATGTTTTGACAAAATAAAGACACCCATCCTTAGCTGTGACCTAATTACGTATAAACGTCATAAAAAAACTAGGAAAATTACAAAATGCTACAATAGTTAGATAACCGACTACTTAACCATGAGGGAAAAAATAAAGAAATCATGATAGTTTCGACAAATATGGTCTAAATCAATAATGATCAATTACAAAACATTCTGAAACACTTAACTAAAAACCCAGACTTGTCTTTTTTATTTTATGGGAAAACAATCAAATGCCATTTAACATACTGACAGGTATCCTTTGTGTCATTTAGTTACATTTTTGAATTCGTCTCAAGTTGCTCAAAAGATGCTAGTAAATCAGCAAATTTTCACATACTTAACTAGAAGACAGCGAGATACCAAGTTTTTTTCGAATAAGAGTATGTTTTTGACAAATGAATTTAACAGTTTTAATTGCAAAAATATACTTTAAATCAGATCATTTAAGTACGTTTGTGTCAAAAAGCGATATAATGAAGCTGACTAAATAATAAGGAAATTGTGTCAACAAAAACTCAACAAGATGTGACAGAACATTTCTAGAAAACAAGCATTTTTTCATTGCATTAATGCAACTTGGTCATTCACATAAGTCTGCACCTAGGTATTTCCTTTTAAACGAGTTCAAATGAGTCAAACAGTTTAAATGATTATGAAACAGCGGAGCACAGATATGTCGTTTAAGAGAAAGATGGATTTATAAAGAGACTGTAGAGAATGGGAAAACCTAGAATTCTACATGTATTGATGACCCTTAGGTTTCGACCATATAAAAAAATAAACGCTTACAAGTTCTGGTTGCCCTTGGGGTCTGGAGCCACAACCCCTTTGCCACAGACGCTGTGTGTCGTCTTGAAGTCAGGCAGCGACGCCGCATTGATGTCAGCAGCCAGCAGGTCTACGCATTTACCCATGGATACCTGAAACCATGACAACGATCAAAAGGGTTTAGAATAGAATATAGTAACCATATTGTATTTGTTCGAAATTGAGAAGAGCACGCATTTGTCCATAGACACCTGAAATCAAAAACAAATATATGTTTCATATTGCTAAACTACCAACATATACAGTAGTAAAGTTATAATGTGAATACAAGTTTATTTTCAGAAATGACCAACGAGGTGTCACGATTTGGTGGAAGTACGGGGTAAACTGAACGAGGACGAAAAGCCAGTTAATCTGATGTAGCAAGTTAATTTTTAAATAAGGTAATGGAATAAGATTGCAACAAATAATTTTATTATTGGTAGAAAAAGAAGAAATATTGTCTATATTTTTTTTTCAATTGCTGCTGGGCGTCTAGAAATTGCCCATAATCGTCGATCTAATCAATAGTTGAATATACATGAAAACTACAGACTAATCCTCCTTAAATGCGGCCAAAAAATATTATTGTCTCGTTTGAGTTTTCATATTTTTCGATTATTTATTATCCAAATATGGAGCTTGTTCATGATTTCTTCGAATTAATCTTACTTTAATTTTCGACCCATAAACAACAAAAACCCTAACCTAATAAATCCGGGAAACTGATAAAAAGTACCAATTTTTGCTAAAAATCAAATGGCGAAACATGAATCTCCTTCTATTCAAACCTAAGTTCAAAAAGATGTTATTCCTATCTTATAAATAGACCCCCATCAGTTTATGTCACTGTCCTATTTTTTTTTTTTTTTTTTCAATATTTTTCTTCACGTTTACCCGAATTTCATTATTACCGATAGGTGCATGTTTGCGATATCAAGTATCAGACTATTTTCACATGGAAAACACGCACATCGCATCATCTACGTATATAAAAGTTTCACATGAAACGCCCATCAGTTGTTATGGACGTTGAAGATATTTGGGTAAATTAGTTCTGAAAAATCAGCGCATTGTATGGCATATTGTATTTGACATTTATTTTTAGTTGATACTTCAATATTCGACACTTTGTTTTTTGTTTGTGTTTATACATCAATTAGAACCTACTGTTATCTTTTCTTTCACTTGTTTTCCTATGTAAATTCCACGTTAGCCTAGATTATGGACACTTTCATACAAGATTCATTTAAATTGAAACCAAAAGTGCCATCCCATCGGTTTCGTTCGAGCAAAGCTTCCATATCAAATAGACTCTAGTCTATTGTTCCAATCGATATATCGGTCGTATATACGGGCGGTCGAACCAAGACAGACCTGAGCATACCACCAATCATAACAATTATCCGAATCCTGAAAAAATAGAACCGGGGAGGTGGATTGGTCGAGTTCGATCGGGGTATCGACTTCGGGTAGCAAAATACCCGACCTTAGCCCTATAGGAAGTGTAACTCGAGTCAACCGTTCTCCAGTCAACGAGATTCTATTGTTGATTTAAGTTTCAAGCGATTTCGGTATAACGACAACGTCCCCCGCTTAGAAATTTACCCAAAATTATTTGTCAGATGTGGGATTCGAACCCACGCCCACATTTGTGGACCAGAACGCTCAATCTACCTGTATTAGACAGGCAAGGCACGTTTACCTTGAGTCTGGCGCCTTAGACCGCTCGGCCAACCTGACAACTGAAAGGTTTCGCTAAAAATTCCATAATTTATCTTTCTTATCTTAAGATCAAAACAAGAAATGTATCCAGACGCTGCAGAAAGACCTGTGAGTGAACGGTCCGTTGAAGGGTCAATCTTTGCCTAATTTGCATCCAATATACCAAAGCATTATACATAGCCGATCACATAAAAGAAGCGAGGACAAATACCCTTAACTAATTGGGACAAACGGACATACAGACAGACAGACAGACAGACAGACAGACAGACAAACAGACATGTATAGAATAGCATAAATAAGCCTGCTGTAGGTTACCTCGGGATAGTAACTGATATGCTTGAACTCATGCTTCAATCAAGTTCATTCAGAAATCACAGAAAGTTGCGCTTTTTGGAATATTGTATACAGTAGAACCTCGTTAACTCGAGCACGGTTAACTCGACCAATCCGTAAACTCTCATATACTAGTCTTATAAAACACGATTAACTCGAATTCACGAATAAAGATAAATCTAATGTTCCGAGAATCTCGAGCTAACGAGATTCCACTATTCTTTATCAACGAATCTTTGAACAAACAAGACTGTCCAAGGACAGTGTGCCACAACTTGCACGAAGCTTACATACAATTTTTAAGGGTTGATAACATATTTCAAGAAAATAACTCAAAGCCCCATGTTTAACAAAAGGTGAATTAAAAGTGGTTTTTACATCTGCCGGTACATTTTTTTAAAAATCATGTTCCTACATGAGCGTAATTTATTTGACCAGTATAATTGTTGACCAAAAGATGATACTCAAGCCAATTGAGAAGATTTCATGCATGGATGTAGATAATTGCAAGAGAATATATAAAATTATAAAACAATATAGGGCCCAGAGACGATCACTACAAAAACAACTCCGAATCCCGATGAAGGCGGAGAACAAATAGCAAACGAATGTCAAAACGAAACTAAATATAAATTTAATCCCAACTGTTAAGGGTTTATATAAGTTCCTTAGATATCAGGTGATTATTACCAGATATCTACAGAGCGCGAGTACATAACGCATTTAATCTTAATTTGTAGCCACACAACATTGTGAAGCAAACACAAGTCAAACATCCCGGAAATACTTATTTAAATTCGATTGTTTATAAAAAGCTGCAGTAGTTACTTTGATTATGACGTAATAATTCGCGTTATCTTCATAAAGGCAACAGCCACAGAATCACTTGTATTATCGCTCACTCATACAAGAAGAAAGTCGCATAAAAAGTGGCTCAAAATATGTTTTTATTTTTTATAAGCGCTTATATAAGCACAATTGCTTACAGAAGCACAACTGGAATGCACAAGACCCAAAGGAATATGTTTAAAAAAGTCGCATTAAAATCAGTTCACAACCGTCGGAGGAGTAGCGTTTTTCCCCAAAAGTTAACGAACTAACTAACACAGAGTGATCGCACAAGCCACGTCTTGCGTAGGCAAGCCGTGGCTCAAAATATTTGTCAGATGTGGGATTCGAACCCACGCCCACATTCGTGGACCAGAACGCTCAATCTACCCGTGTTTACCACAGGCAAGGCAAATTCGCCTTGAGTCTGGCGCCTTAGACCACTCGGCCAACCTGACAATTAAGAAAATGTATCGCGAAATTTCATATAATAATTTTCATTTTCAAATCTTTTACAAAGACAAGAAACGTGTCCGGGCGGAGCACAAATGATCCGAAAGTGCACTACCCATAGCAGGTCAATAATAACTCGATTTGCATGCAACATATCGAAGCGTAAGATTTAGCAGATCAGATATAGAAGCGAAGACAAATACTCTTTACCAATGGGGACAAACAGACAGACAAACAGACACACATAGAAAAGCATAAATCTGTATGCTGCAGGTTAACACGACACAATAGTTTTTTTTTTAATTAAGATAATTCAGAATTATGCACCGTTGCAATATATATTTTCGATTAATTTAACAAAAACTATTTGTCAGATGTGGGATTCGAACCCACGCCCACATTCGTGGACCAGAACGCTCGAATCACCTGCTGAACACAGGCAAGGCAGATTCGCCTTGAGTCTGGCGCCTTAGACCACTCGGCCAACCTGACAGCTGATTTCATGAGACCTCGAAAATGTATTCATATATGTAATGACTATATATGGTAATGTTGAATGTATATGCTGTGAGGTTCTATTTTTAGTATATATCCGATTAACGCATAATATAATGGTATCTAGCGATATGCAAAGATTTGCATGATTATTTCATCCCAATAAATAAAAAAAAAACAACGAAAAAACAGCGAATATTATAACTGATTTATGCATAATAATTTGGTAATGGCTGTTAATTTTATAGCATTCAATCTTAAGTGTGTATTGCGCGTTATCACGCACGCATGCACAAAAGCACAAAAATAAAAATGTGTCGTCCCGCCTTTGGCGTTCGCATATACTGCAACCAATCATCCAATGGAAAGATCAAATTAAGAAATACTAGATAAACGTAATGAGGTTATTTCGATACGTTGGATTAAAATATAACTCGCTGAATGGCATATCACGTAAAAAATGAAACAGTCTCGCAAAATAGACTAGCAAAACATAAATATGTGTTACGATGAAAATATTGGCAAAAATACG
>LQRL01179821.1:1744-17896 GCA_001703475.1 Hydroides elegans | reverse complement strand
TTCATACAAATCTTGATAATCACCCTGAAGACACTAAATCAACTACAAGACAAAATCTTAAAATGTTTTATATTTGTTCAGATATTTGGTTACAAGAGTTGATCATTCACCAGCCTATCTGAAATCTGAAATGAGCATGCTTACATACATCTTTATTTCAAAAGCATTAATTGTTATGTGTATTTAGATTTCGCTCAAATTGAGAACGCATGGATCGGTGGAACTGATATACTGCAAGAAGGGACTTGGATTTGGCAAGACTCTAGACGAGCAATCGATTCTTCATTTTGGTCACCGCATGGAAGTCAGCCGAATGGTGGGACAAATGTAAACTGCATGACGATTGAAGGGCCTCACAGTGCCCATAGAAACGGCTTGTGGAATGATAAGGCATGTAAAAATGCATTTTCATACGTTTGTGAATTTAATTATTGATAACATTAAAAGACGAAAACGTGAATTTATTGAATCAAACGAAAGATATGATATTACAAACAGATTTTTTATAAAACATTTTAGATATCTTTGAAGATGTCAAAATCGGTTGCTCCCTATTCATTATCAGTTTAATTGGTTTGACCTTGACCTCTCATAACTTAACAATATTAGAGGCAAAGGTCATTCATTTAATTGGTTTAACCTTGTGCTCTCATTATGAAACGAGGAGCATAGCCATGAACACTGATTTGACCTTGTCTGTTCATCGCGTGCCAAAGTTTATGGGCAAGGTCACTGTTAAATTAGTTTGACCTTGTCCCTCATCACTTGAACAAGTTTATTGCCATGGTTACTAATTCAAAGAACATTCAATGCTCTCCCCAGGCGTTTGCTCCGTTTATTCGTTTATTCGCGTCTTTGGTGTACAACTAGAAATAAAAATAAGCAAATATTATGTAGGTTTTGATGTAGAACTAACGCAAACTGTTTTTATAGGGGGTTGGTGAAACCAAACCACTAGTCATCCATTGTAATAGTTAATAATGATAAAATATGATAATGGTCATGCTGGAGCTTATAACTGGAACAAAATTAACACGTTTAAATAAGAAATATGAAAAATAACTTAATCAAAGGGTTCTACTTGTATAAATAAAACAGTTTTAACAACGCTGTGTCAAAAGATTGCTTCATGCATGTTTCTGTTTATTTGACCATAACCATTAGAAAATATGTATGTAAAAAAACTCTGATAAAAATTGATCTTATCATTAATTATTTACATAACCAAAAATCTGCTAGTTTATATATAAACGGAATTCTAAATAAAACAATAGTTGTATTATATAAGAAAAAAATATACAAATAAACTTTAAATAAACATGCCTCCACAAAATAAGTGTGACGCATGTTAGACGACGTGACATACCCTTTATTGTTTGTCAATTATGATCGGCAATTATTTTGTTTTTAATCCGATGTTGCACCTTCTTCCCTTATTGTCGATTCCTCCACCAGGCCGTCCAATCCGCATTGATGCCTATCTATTTGCTTCTGTATGTGACCGAAGAGTTAATAGGATATGACATCATCATTAGCATTGGAAGCTGTAGTCTTATGCGCATGTTCTAGTGTAGAGGATTGAGATGGCATGAAATTAATGACAGCGTCAAAGGCTCCGTAAACACATGTGCCTCATGGTCACGTGGCCCCGTTGTAGTGGTTGGTGAGAGTATAATTTTAACGGAGATAGTACTCGTTTTAGAGTCAACGCTCACTTGACGGTAATTATTCACTTCCGGTGAATTTGTTTTAAAGCGCATTGGTTTGCCTAAAACATTCTATTGTGAAGAAACGGATGCGACCTTGTACTTGAGCCACAGTTTTTGCATTCGAAACATTCATGCTGCTTTGTGTACTTGCTCGAGTTACGAAAACTGAGGACACGTCGTCAAGGTCATCCAATGACAGCATTGATGATTGGAAGATCAAGGTCCGGGCGTGTGTGTTGTGAGCACCGAATACAAGCAAAATATTCGATAATCTGAAACATTCATAATGATTTTTGACGTATTTCCGAGTAACAACATTTGTGTTCATATCCGGCAATATGTTAATAAAATTTCACGAAGGCGTAACAAATTACGCATTTAATTATCTTGGCCCATACCACCGGTAATAAGGAATAAACACTAAGTAACATCTGTGTTTTACTTACACTTGAAAACGAGATAAAACGTAACGCATGTTGTTTATGTACTCCCCATAACCTTGTTCTTCTTGAGGAAAAAGAAATTTATCTGTCGGTGATAATAAGCACTTTATTGCTTTGATATCCTGGATCGTATTGCGTTTATTGCAGATAAAACAATCGGTTGGAAACAAGCAAATCCGTAGTTGTATTTTTCATGATGGGTGTAGCGCATTAACATGTTTAGTGCAAAGTCATAATCATGAGTAAAACATTGCAATTCAGGATTTTTGTGACAAATATTCAACATGTTTGTTGCGAAAGACATATTTAACATACAAACTTTGATTTTTTGATTAGGCATTGACGTACAGTCAAAACCAATCACTTAACTTATACGAATAAACGAATAAATGCGCAAATGCGAATAAACGAATACAACTCAACGATACTAATGAAATAATGTATATGAATGAACGAAAGTAAACTATAGACGAAAGTATACGAATTAACAAAAGTAAATGAAAATACACAAAAAAACACGAATAAACAAATACGAATTATTTTTCTAACGAGAGCAAATTTGATGTGGTTTCAAATGTAACAACTCTACGGCAATACACTAATTTAGTTTGTTAACGTATAACACTGAATTCCAAATCAATATTTTTAGAGTTTAAAAACGTCAATATTTTTAATGAATCTTATCACCTTTATGCTCATAAGGATGCAAGTTGATATATGAAACATTTACTGTATTATTAACTAAAAACATGTTTTCGCACTAAACTCATTTATGCATTTAAGCTGATCAATTATAAACGGCCTTTGTTCAATTTGGATTTCGAATGGTTAATGCTTTTCATCTGTCTAAGTTGAATATCTTTCCTAGTTGCACAAGAACTTTTACAATTGATTTGCTTTCATAAACATTTCTTCTTAATAGGATATACTTGATGACAAATAGGGTCGCACATGTTTCTAACCCTATATGGAAAGCGAGTAACTCTTAACGCTAGCACATAACCACGAAACGTTAGACATAGCACGGTTACAGCAGCAAAGCTTAGCCTTAATTGTTTAGCCATGGATGTGGAGGATGTACAGTGTATAGAAGGCTTCATTATGGGTGTTTATCATACCAAAAAATAATACATTGGTTATCGAGAAGCAAATCACAATTCACAAAAACAAGTTTTTCAGAGTTGGGCGTTAAATGCTAATCGTAAAACGCTAAACGTAAAACACTTAACGTTAAATGCTAAATGTTGATATTGCCAACCCTTAAACGTTAAACGCTAAATGATAGAACTTTTATTGGATTAGAATCGCACAATACGCTATCTGATAGAATTAACGTCAAATATCAACTTCATATCCCTTTTTACTCAATAACAGTTATGTGTCATTTTATCACAAGCTACAATAATTTATCTATAAAAACATGGTGATGCATGTACAGCTCATGTGTTTGCTTTCTGTGCTTTGGTCGGTGAAGGGGAGAGTGTAGGCGTGCAGGAGTTCCGCTGAGTGCGGTCACGGCTGTCCCGATGTCGATATTTAAAAACAAAGAAAGGAGAAAAATGTTTAAAAACTACTCATTGATGTGTTAAATGATAACATATTTTGATTTTCGTCATTGGAAGGAAAATTGTGTATATACCCGCTAACGTATGATGTTCTACTTATTTTAAAAACTATTTTACACAAACATTTTTTAAACAATTTAACATGTACTTTTATTATACAACTATTCTTATCAACTATTTTATGAATACTATTCTTTTGTAATTATACACACAAATACAAAACATGCACATCTATGAAACGTTTATTGTTTCTAAATAGACGTACAAGACACCTTTGTAACTATATATTACGCTGCAAAGAATACCCAGGTGACATCGAAATTTGCGCAAACTACAGTCCTGTACCCTTGTTGCTGGTTGCTAGGCACCTCTAGCAGCGTTGTTAAAGGAATATGTTCGGTTAAGGTTGAAGGTGTGCCATAGGTTACGTTGCTTACTTATGCCATATCATTCAAACGAAGTAACTATGTTTTGAAAACTAACATTTAGAGAAAGAAATAATCAGTGTTATACATTATTGTTTAATATTATTTGTATTGATACTCTAAACAATCATCTTTCTCAGTCGGTTGTATTCATAAATATGTTTCTGCAAATATAATAAAAATTTGATAAAACTTCATTCATGATATTCATATTATAATATATAATTCATAAGATGTTCTTGAATGGTATCGGTATGGTTTTAATTAATTAGTATAGTTCTATGTATGAAAATAAGTTTAAGAAACAAATTGGGATGCAGGCGTGATGACAACACGAGGAAAAGCTCAATGACCGGGATTTATATTGAATACATTTTGCACTTATCATTCATCATTCACATTTTGTGTTAAAAACAAGCTATACAGCTGAAGGACGCCGTGCAACAATGTGTTAAGTCTTATTAACATGTTTCGCTAACGTTTATGGCAAAGTGGCAAGTGACAACTCATCCATGTTATATCCATAAATGATACTAAGAAATCAACAGGATCATTTAATCTTTGGCTACTTGCCAATTCTTATATAAATGACCAGTCTAAAAAAATTTAATGCATTTTTTCTCGAAACGTCATTTATCAGACTTAACACATTGTTGCACGGAACCCTTCAGCTGTTTCCGTGTTTCTTTCGCCGATAGGATAAGATGCTATAACATCGTGACTGCCCAAACGAGCTGGGACAAATCACGTGCATCCTGTATGTTAAAAGGTGGCAGATTAGCGGAGGCAGATAGTGCAATCTACTTTCAAGCACTCATAACACACAAAGTCGTGACGTTTACAATTGTTTAAGGGCCTTACATGTTTAATTATAACAGAAAAACGACATTAAAATGCATCATAACTAATATTGCCTCTTGAGCATTCTTTTAAATGTCGAATGTGCTTAAAATAATAAATAACGATACCCAGAGGCGCAACATGTCTGTATTTAATGTATAATCAGAATAAGCCAGAATTAATTCAAATTAAGTTTGTTTTGCGTTCGCAATCGCTTGAAGAGGGTCTAACTTGGACATCGGTTATGTGGTTCGAAAAAGTTGTGGTCATACCAACGTCATGCGAATGATGTCACCCAACGCGAGATGTAAGTTTAAACTGTTGACTAATCATGTCATTTCACAGTAAGCGTATTTATTACCTTGTGATGACTTGTCATTCGCAAAAGGGCGCTTCAGTGAACATAATCAATATAATAAAGAGGACAAAATGGCTTACATATGAATAATCCAGCCACTTGTCAGAAAGGCTTACTTTCATGAACAATAATCAATTATACTTCTCTAGTAAATCTAAACTCTTATCCTTAATTCATAAACCAGTCTTAGATCATTTGCATATCAATTCATAAGTTTTCAATGAGTAAATTCATTATTAATAGCGATGATTGTTTGGGTATGAATGTTTATAGATTTAGAGTTTGCAGACAGCAATATAATACATTTAGCATTAGTTCCTAAGCAGAATGTTGTTGCACCTCACATGAAAACTTAATAATCACTGATTATCCGTAACAAAACCACCAGTGAATAATAGATACAGTTTTAAATAACATAAACATGTCAAACCTTACGCGATTTCAGCATGACAATTTATAGAATGAAACTACTTACTTTAATATTCGTCAATTTTATCCACATAACCCAAGAACACTGCGGGTTGTGGAAAACTTATCTAAGACTAAATGATATTACACCAGCGGAAATATCACGAGTTAATGCATTGTTTTCATGGCAAAAATGTAAACGTTTTCAAGAAATATCAAGGTAAGTCATGTTCTCATATAAAGGCCCAATTTAACGTTTTGAATGATTTTTCCTGTTTTACGGAAATTCCTAATCTTTGTGGGAATGGGCGCCTTACGATGCTTTGCGCAGTAGATGAACCATTACATTTATAGAAAAGATATTAGAAATCTCAAGCAGACAGGCCATTGTTGTGATTGAATTTCATATACACAAGCATGTCCATTACCACTAAGTAAAGGCTTTCTATTACCTGTGTTCATTGCTTTATGAACAAATATACAATGGAATGCTGAAATCGGGCAAACTTGATAAAATTATATCAAATCTGAAAGAGAATATGGATTGCTTACTTATCAAAAAGACGAGTATATTTGGCAATATGTTTATGACTTATTCCGGAAAATATTGTTTAATAATATTGCATGTAATTTGCTAAAGCTCAAATAGTTTGTATTGTAGTTTAAAACTGTGCATGCAGAAATGCAACGACATGCAGGAATGTGTGGCATGTGCTGAGATTAAGCAATCTTGCTATATATGCAACAACCAAACTAATGAAGGCAGTTTAGTAACAGAGGCTATAAGGTCTAGATTTCTCATCTGGCGTGACCATCTAATGCAAACCCTCGGTAACACATCTTTTATAAGTCAACAAATCATATTTTTATATAACAGTTTTTTTCGTACATTATTGGTTGAACATTAATCCATTTCTATTGGCTCAGTAATCAATTACCAGAATATCTCAAATCAAAAGTTGGTATGTTTCTGACTATTTAATTATAAAATAAAAGATTAATGCAATCAATTGATTGAATTTAAGAAACATTTGTTGAGTGAAATCACTTTTAAAACAAAAACTTATGTTCCTATTGCCTATCGTTCAATAAATGAAGTCCCATGCATCGTAAGCAACACCTCGAGATGCTTCAAGACAATTGACGGTAACCCAGGTGTAAGATGGGACAATGCAGTTGCATCTTGCAACGAACAAGGAGGCAGATTGATCGAGATAGACAACGCCTACCATAATGACTTACTGAGTGCCAGTTTAATGAGTATAACACCTTTTTATGGTTCATTTCCTAGTATTTTCCAATTTTGATTTTGTGAAATCTTTCGAAAGGCTATGATGAGGGTTTCCATATAGACATCATGTTACGATGTTTGTTTGAATTGTGTTGGTAAAATAAACTTAAACAACGATTTGAAATATATTCATTGAGTGAATCAACTTTCAAATTAACAATTGTATAACAAAACTAGTTTTATAAATCATCAAAAATGTCATTTATATATAAATTATATGATATTAAGGTTGAATCAATATTTCTAAAATATTGAAAACACATTGAAATGTGAATATAAGCACTTAGGAGCATGTATTGTTTTCTGTCAATCACTTTTGATTTGACTAAACATTCTAGTTAAAATTAACAACAAATAACGTTAACACTACATAAAACACGTCTCAATTCAACAATCTCAATTCAAAATTTTAAATTTCAGATTTTGGCCATATCACTAATGCTTGGATCGGTGGCACAGACAGTCGGGAGGAGGGAACTTGGGTTTGGCAAAGCTCCGGGAGAAACATAGAGTTTCAAATGTGGTCTATAAATCACCAACCAGACAACTACAATGGAAATGAAGACTGCCTTGTGATGGCGGGGAACCATGTTAACTATGCCAATGGCTTTTGGCACGATAAGTGGTGTAATGCTAACTTTCCATACATTTGTGAGTTTAATTATTAAAGTATTGGTTAGTGACTTTAACAAAGAAAAGGTACTGAGTTGGAAACCACATAAACCTTTAATATTTCGCTTATTCTTTGCAATCGTTGCCATTTTCCTGCGGCATATGCAAGTTTGAGAATGCGGGCTCTTTGCCATTCAAAAAGATTAATTGAAACAAAGGAAAACCATCGATATTTAAGCTTATGTTACACTGTCTTTATTTAACCCTTTGATAAACGTACAGTTGTTGATGATAGGACTGAGTTAGAATTCATGTATGTTCATACTTTGTTATTAAGCAACCCCAGATTTCATTTGAACTACGCTTTAAACGTACTATGTGAAGCTTTTGTTGGACTTGGATGGAGATAAACAGCTTAACACTGAATCACAATAAAGCTTTAATATACATGCATAAATATATTTATCATTTTACTTTACATTTTGGCGACAAAAAAGCGACAAAAGCAACAGCGTTGGCCTCACATCAGACTGTATCAAATTAGATGTTTTTTTTTGAAAATGTAAATATAAAACCATGTGATACATTTCGGTAAATTTTATATCACCCACTTCTAAGCCAAACTTGTTTTCACACAGCTGTCTCTAATATGCGAAAAAAATATATTACACCTTGAGTTACTGAATATTAGTTCAACGGGTTGTACTTGAACTATATGAAATAAATGTACTTTGATGTCTTTTCTTAATAAAAATTATAAAAAAAGATGAAACCTTTCTCTTTTATTTGTTTACACATTAATTCATTCGATTGTCAAAACAATCTAAATATTTGAATTATTCAAAGTGTTTACACGTTTCGATTTCTTAATGCATTTATGCGGTTCCATCATTCAATATCATGAATATATTCAAGCTATTATGCGGGTGCGCTACATGAATTTACATTCCTGAACAATTATACAGGTTTCACAAGAACTAGTGAATTTAAGGACATTAAATAGAATTTGTAGATTTAAAGATATGATTGACGATAATATCTTAAACATAAGAGCAGTTTTTCTATTTTTCTTAACATTTAATAATATAAATGATGTAACAAAGGGCGACTGTAGATTTCGCAAAAACTATACCCGATTAGCAAATTTGGAACAACCTGGTATGATACGTGCTTATACTATGCTTTCATGGCAAAAATGTGAGACCGTACCTGAATTAGATGGGTAAGTAAATAAAAATAAATAAGCTTTAGATCAAGTAATTAGTAAATTGATCGTATAAATATTCGTGTGGAGCGTTAAATGTTTTCATGATAACCATATTTCGTAAACTGATGAGTGTTTAATATTAAATTTCAAATAAAACAACATCCCATACTTAACAAACATTTGATGTATTTTTAACGCAAGTTTTGGAAATCGATGAAGAAGGTCTTTTCTTAATCTTATTGCAGGTAATCATCCCATTGTAATAATAAAACGGCAATATGTACAATAATGCGATTCAAAGTCTACATTTAGCATTTAATAATAAACGATTGACAATTTGCAGTAAGTTATGTCATACTTTTGTATATTTCGTATCCATAGTTTAAAGGCATGCCTTCAAACCTGCAATGCCATGCAAGAATGTGTAGCATTTGCACAGATGAAACAAATATGTTACATTTGTAACAACCAAACCAATGAGGGAAATATCGTCACAGCGAATCTACGATTAAAGCTTTTATTGTGGCGAGACCATCATCTACAAATCCCAGGCATATGTACGGTGTTTACTTCATATCCATATTCTTCATTAAGATTAAGATTTCAGACAAAATTAATATGCAGGATATATTTTTATAGTAGCTCATTTCGCCTAAAAATGGTAAGAATGGCCCAAACAAACTTTGCATGTTAGTTTCAACCCAATAAATTTACCTATGTGGCTGAATCGTGAATCCTAGTATTTCAACAAATCATTGAAAGAACAAATAATAGGAACTTCTTGTTATGAAATATGTATTCTTGTATATCCTGAAATTATTTGTCTTTCTTGCAGCTGTTTTTTTAGCTTTCGTTACCCACTCTCTTTTCATCATAGTAATATTCTGTAACCAAACCCTTATTTGATGTTAGACCCCTGCGATGAATCAAGCACATCAAAATGCTACACTCATGCTTGAACCTCAGACCTGGGAAGATGCAGTCGAGTCATGCATTTTGAGTGGTGGGAGACTGGCGGAGGTAGACAGTACTCTCTATAATCATGCCGTCAACATAAGCTTAGGTAATGCTTACATTTAATTATATTCAAAATACATAGCATGCGCTAAATGTTCCCCCAATCGTATTCAAAATTTGATATTCAAAATAAATTGACCCTATCAACGTCAGTCTAGGTGATTATAACAGTTTTCGGCTTAATAAAACGAATATGGATCTATATGACGAATATATAGTGTTCACTTCCTTTATCCCTCCCCCCACAGTATTCATTATTTGATATTCAGATGATATTGGTGCTTCCTTATGTTTATTCGTTTTTAAATGTAATCTGGTAAGTTATTCATGGTTAATTTTAGACAAGAACATGCCTTCATACGTCTTTATATCAAAATAAAACACTCATTGATATGTGTATTTAGATTTCGCCCAAATTGAAAACGCATGGATTGGTTGAACAGATAGGCAGCATGAAGGGACATGGATTTGGCAAGATTCAGGTCGAGCAATCGATTCTTCATTTTGGTCACCGGTGGGAAATCAGCCAGCTGGTGGTACACATACGAATTGCATGACGGTTGAAGGGCCTCACAGTACCCATAGAAATGGCCTGTGGAATGATAAGGCTTGTTCGAGGTCCATTCACTACATCTGTGAATTCAATTACTGATGAAATAATGGTATACATGCGTGGATAACAAATATGTTCAGGGAGAGGGGAGGTCGCCAGGATATAGAACAGTTGAGAATTTATAGGATAAATAAAAATATATGTTTTTGCATAAAATAGCAAAGCCGAGGGCGGGGAGGCAATTTATAAAGTTTGAGACTTCAGTTGGATATCAACAAAATGTACATGTATAAAATAAATTAATGTAGTGGCTCCTTGCATGCCTCATTGACTATTATGTCATATGTTGCATAACGAGACCTTATCTATGTATTCCCTATAAGATGTTTTACATTTAATTACATACATTGTTTTGTGAATTATCAGCTCTTGAATTTAGGTTTTAACACTTTGATTATCATGTAAATGTTATCATGTTTATGTTATTACGATTGTACATGTTCTATTATCAGATATAAGTACATGATCAGTGTGCATCACTTAAAGAATGATTACGAACGACTATGATGCAACTTAAATATAAATTCATCTTAAAACATAACAGAAATATGAAGAAAAATTTAGCTATGACTCCCGGGCATGACGTTTTGTTTTAAACAATGATATGTAAAAAAAATCGTAAAATGATTCCTGGTCCATCAAATATGACTTAAACTAAGGCTTAATTACATTCCGAAAAATAATATATGTGCTATACATGAAACGCTTACAATATTATAATCGTACTTCATGCTTTCAGGGTAATGGAATTTCTGGAATTTTTTTGCCCCGATGGAGACCGTCTGGGATGAAACACAGGCGAATTCTGAGGTTTTCCCAGGCGGTCTTCCTCGGGGCAATAATTTCCCGTATTTCCCTGACAAAAATGAAGCATTATCTTTACTATATGCGTTTCGTGTTTGTATTGCTAGTATGGGCTTATAAATAAGGCATAGCATTATACTCGAAACCACAAAATATGGATCTCCTCGACTAAAAACGTCCATCGTCATGCCACCCGGGAGGGTAACGTTAAGAAAAAAATATGACGCAATTAATGCGGCAACATCCCGCAAATTAGCATTGTGATGTAATTATTGCATCACCGGGAAAATACGGCTTTTGGAAAGCCCAGTGGCTCACCTTATATTTTCTTTATAAAAACAACGTTAAGCATGTAATAGAAATTAATATCAACACCTCCCATAAAATAAGCCCCTCGTACACTAGACCACGAACTATTTCCTTCTCTCCATTATGACTGAATAATTTTCAAGTGCGCAAACGAAACGGCTAAACGACCTAACATCTGAACGCCTAAAAACAGCTAAACGGATAAACGATGTATGTGCTGGTAATAATACATAACAAAATACCTAAACGCCTGAACGGCTAGACGCCTAACTGGCTTAACATCGAAACGCCTTAACGATGAATGCGTAAACAAACCGTTTAAAATTAATGGATTTGCTACCGATATTTAGGTTAGAAATGGTTCTAATTGTACATTTATGCGCATGCTGCACAACAATAAGCCACATATCGTTTCAATCAGTTTTTCCGACAAAGCAATTTGCTTGAACTAAGTATATATTTGCCAGATAGAACTTTTCATTTAATGAGTGGAATTTCCAAATTATTGTTCTTACATATTGTGGTAAGGTCATGCGCTTGCGGAATTATTCTGCAATATTGCGAATCACAAAAAAAAATATACATATAGTAAAGATAATATCGCATGATTTGTAATGTTTTCCTTTCCACAGAAAACTTCCGCATGCTCGTGCCCTAAAGATAATTCGTACATTTGGTTATGTTATATACGACGTTTCTCCATGTAATGTAGTTTTGTTAAGTGTATGTGGATTTGTTCATAGTTTTCAGTGGTTTCTTGGCATACGCAATGTTTAATAAATAAATTATAAAAATACCAGCCGAATAAATATCTGCCTGAGGCCGCGTTCATGCAAACAAAAAAACCCGAAAATATAAGCTTCCGAACCGAAAGTTCAAAAGCCACTTTTGTATAAAAGCATATCAATTATTCCCTTCTATACACGCAAAGAGCAGGCTTTTTGGCATTATTTTCGAGCTTTTTGCTTGCGTGAACGCGACCTCGTTGAATTTGAATCAACCAGATAAGCAATGAGCGTGAGCGATGATCGAGGAATATTCTTGTATGGAATTGCATATTATAATTATCACATTACGGTTGAATGTTTGAGTGTTTCTAAGTTTCAGTAAAGTTAATTGAGAAATGTTGTTAAAACAGTTACATTCCTTTTATAAAAATCAATTGGCACTTGGTTGATCATAGCAAGGGTACCGGAATGTGAACTTGACTTTAGACCAGATTCTTACCAATGCCATATGCGTCCCTTTGTTGTCTTTATTGTCCACCGATCCTGATAATACCAAAACGAGATGAAGCTAGGGTATGAAAATAATATTTTACGCTATGCTTAGTTTTATAGTTGATTATTTATCAATCTTTTTACCTGTAAATATGCAAACCGATGGAAATAATCTGGTCTCATTGTGAATTACCATTGTACTCTGACATTAACAGCTAGGCATTATGAGCTTTCCCATACAAATATTTTCGTTACTCTTAAATTATATATTTTTTATTTCTCCACATCATTTTGCATTGATCTCCCTTTATACGACATACAACATCTAATCACAGACAAAATGCAACAATATCAGTAAAGTGTTTGAATTTCATTCAATTTTTAATATAATCATTAAAACTGTCAGGCTCATCAGTTGACTGTTTTACGTCTCCTTCCCGGAGTTTGTTATATTCGGGTTTCCTTTTACAGTCTTTCTGTTGAGTCGATTGCAAAATAGCCGATCGACCTAATATCGATGATATAGTCAGTGAAAAGATGGTATGTATCGTAATTATCAATCATCGTGTTCATAAATCAATTGCATTATATAAAGGATGACGAGTAAGAAATACAATGATAATTGCTTTTCTTTTTATATTGATTTGTATATTGTAAACAATGCTGCTGACGTTTTGTCTTATAAAAAACTTCATTCATCCATATTTTGGTCATATGTGGTAATCAATTTCCAGCATTTTTATAAAATCTAAACATCTTGCAAATGGTAAATTCAAACCATGAATGAGCCGTTATCATATGTATATAAGATTCATAGACAACTTGTATGAAAAGTATAAAGATAAAATAAACACTGTGAACATGTTATGTCAAAATAATTGACATTGTTAAAAAATGATCGTGCTGAAAAAGATGATTTTCAACTGCAAATCTGTTAAGGGTCATATTTCTCATATAACATTGCTTCAGCAAACATACATTTATGTATTCTCTTCAAAAAAGAGGAACAATGTCTCACCTATAAATAATTCAGCCACTTGTCATTCATCCTTTTTACTTCCCTCCATTGCACAACTAAACTTGTACTGCAAACTTTCAATTATTCAGACATGAAATCAGAAAATATAATATGTAATAGCATATATGCCAGGTATCGTTGTAGCATATCATGTTCAATATATGATTATGAATTACATTATCTGAATAAACATGCATCAAATAGTAAACTATTTTCATAGCGATTTGTGCAATTTAATGATCTTTATTGTCATTATTTTATACACAGGATATGGAAAAGGGCATATATTTTTCTCACGATGACGCTTACTAATAGTGTACCGGGATTTATATTTTGTATATGTACTTGTATATGTGGAAGATATTATAGTAAAGCTGAATCTACATGCGGGATATGGAAAGTATATGATAGAATAGATGAACTTTCCCTGGAAGAATTGGATCAAGCTAACTCATTATTTTCCTGGCAAAGATGTGAAATAGATACAGAAATATATAGGTAAGTCAATTACACAGGTTTTTGTATTATTTTTAGAATTCGAAAAAGTGAGTTTTAACAAGTTGTCGAATTTTTAGCATTACTGTCAAGCGCGTACCTCTTTTGCAATTATGTTCTAGTTGTATATATTCATGACCTTTTTGGAACACGTTGAATATTTTTCATAACATATATCATGGATTAAGTCTCTATTGAATCTATTTCAGCCTGAAATCATGCATGCAAAACTGTAACTCACACCCAGCATGTGTGGCATGTGCACAGTTCAAGAGAGAGTGCTATATTTGCGATAATGAGACGGACACTGGAAGTCTTGTACCAACGGATCTACAGTCAAATTTCCTCATTTGGCGCGATTATCTTTTGCAAATTCCAGGTATTTAGTTATTTATATGGTGAAAGTAAATGCTATTTTTTTCATAACTAAACAGTAAACAAAACCCAGTATTTGAAATTTTATTACCATTTGATGATGTATGTTATGTATGCATTATCATCCCAGTATTATCCAGCAACATATATATACTTTTAATAAATATTCTAAAAATCCGTTAACATGTGATAAAAAGGTTATTCATGATATTCAACATTTACTGTTACTAATCATTTGAACGATTAAAACAGTGTGGTCTAAATATCAAAGTAGAATTTCATCAAGAAGATACTTTTTAACACAAATTATGAAACACCGTGAATCAAAATTGAAAAGTTGCGAGACAAAGAATGAAATTAATTATTATGTCCCATAATTAATGGCAATATGTATATATTCAGTACGTTCATTAAAATCATGTCATCAATATACTTAACAACTGTGTCCTTAGTTCCATGTGTAGATGGTTACACAATAAGATGCTATACAATCTTGCCTCAACAATTGAGATGGGATGCAGGCCGCACTTCCTGTTTGACACAAGGTGGTAGATTAGCGGAAGTAAACAGTGAAATCTACTTTCAAGCAGTAAAGACACATTTGATCGGTACATTTACATTTGCATACTGCCTTACGGGCTTAGAAACAAATAGATACAGTTATATGTCAATTTTTAATGTTGCGGAGAACCTTTTTTTAAATGCCAATTGCGCTTGAAATGAAAAATAATTGTATTGAAAAAGATAGGCGTATAATGCTTGACGCAACATGTTTGTATATAATCAACATCAAACAAGGAATATAAACATAAAAAAACGACATATTTAATAAGCCTACCATTTATTGTTCGTTTTAGGTCGATCTGATAGCTTTTGGATAGGAGGAACTGATATTCAGCATGAGGGCACCTGGAAATGGGCTGAATCGGGAACGATGATTGAAACTATCAATTGGTCAAATGCTCAGCCGAACAATTATAATGGCAATCAACATTGTCTGTTAATTCATGGATACAATGGTTTATGGAACGACATAGAGTGTCACCGGCCTCACTCAATCATTTGTGAATTTAATTTTTAAATTCATGTCATTTTGCATAGCAATCAAATATCCTTCTGAGGGTAAAATGAAACAAATGACACGGACAAAAGCTAATAATGATGTTAAGTTGAATGTCGCAAAAACAGAGATTAATGTTACAAGAGATGAGAGAACAAAGATTTATTTTATGTTTACGGCAAAAAGGACGTGAGAAAGCTCGATATTAATTCCATGCGCATACTTAGATGTTTTACCTTATTACATTTTTATTCAGATTAAATTGGTTCCATTGTGTTTATGAATGTATAAATGTATCAAAGAAAGTGCTGTTCATAAAAATGAATGTGACATTTTATTGCAGAATTTAAAATTCATCTAAATTTTTAACACACATACTTTGC
>LQRL01179810.1:2639-14098 GCA_001703475.1 Hydroides elegans | reverse complement strand
AATGAGCAATGTTAAGAGCAACTAAATGAGCAATGAGCAAACTTAAGAGCAAAAAGAGCAAACTTAAGAGCAAAAAGAGCAAACTTAAGAGCAAAAAGAGAAATGTTAAGAGCAAAAAGAGCAATGTTAAGAGCAAAAAGAGCAATGTTAAGAGCAAAAAGAGCAATGTTAAGAGCAAAAAGAGCAATGTTAAGAGCAAAAAGAGCAATGCTCAGAGCAAAAAGAGCAATGCTCAGAGCAAAGAGCAATGTTAAGAGCAAAAAGAGCAATGCTAAGAGCAAAATGAGCAATGTTAAGAGCAAAAAGAGCATTGTTAAGAGCAACGCTCAGAGCAAAGAGCAATGTTAATAGCAATGTTAAGAGCAATGAGCAAACTTAAGAGCAATGAAATGAGCAATGAGCAAACTTAAGAGCAATGAAATGAGCATGAATTTTATCTGAGGAGGGTTTCATGCGGGGCCCCTTTTATATGGGATACAGAGGCAACGCGTATTACGTCATACAGAAAAAATCTCCCGCAAAAAAATTTCCCGCAAATGACCTCGTTGCCTGGCCAATGGTGTTCATGTGATAGGGGCATGCTTCACTGATGATACAAAAAGAAAGTATCCCATGAGTAAATATGTTTCAAAAAGTGATTGATTTTATATGATATGACATCCCCTTTCCCCTTTTTCCCATAATCAGTCGTTCGGTGTACCCATGACCTCATTTTTTCCGCCTGTGGTTGGAATAACCACGGGGAATACCCACAACATGTTTCAGCTTGCACTGATGACGTCAGCGCAACAGACATGTTCACGCTTGCACGGATGAGTCATAGGGCTCATATCAACCATACTTACCCTACTTAAATCCAGCGTAATTAGTTGTCTACAAAATTTCGTCGCGATTATATGATTCAGGATAATTATTTTAGAGTATTTCTTTCTTTCTATATGATAAGGATATTCGAAGTTTCCCGGAAATTTGATATTGCGGGGTATTTACATAACCTTTTACCATTTTAATGGGAGATAATTTGGTAATAACACATTAGGACAACCCCCTTTAAAAAAAATAATAAAATTGAATTTTATGGAAAGGAAACAGGCAGTTATCACTTGCAAACCACAAAATTAAATAAAAATTGTTATATTTTGATACATACGTTGTTTGTGAATTCACGAGTAAAAAACCATACGTATACTCGACGCGAATTTGAGGGCTATATCCGAAAATTGAAGTATCCGTTTCAATAAAATTAAATTCGAACAGGCTTATTGTTTTTTGTCTAAAATTCAACATTTAAGTTTTCTCAAAGATGTTCATTTTCTGTTCAAGGAAAAACATCTAAGGTGGGTAAACAACAACTACATAACTATTTGTTATGTCGATCTTTTCGGTATATGAAATTGGTGTTTTCAAGTTTTTTAAAACATTATTTCAAATATGAAATATTTCACAAAAAACCTTCATTTTGATAGATTCTAGACTCCATATTCTTTACCTAAGTGTTCTCTAGCATCTTCTCTTAGGTCTTCGGCACAGGTCGGAGCAGCTAGCCCGAATGATGACAAAGTTGATTTGGACTTCTTCTTCTTTTGTTCTTTTGTTACCCCTAATGTTGTGCCCAAAGTAAATTTTCTGTTGGTTCCTCCGACAGGCGGAAGCTGTAAAGTTGGTGGTAGCTTTTCCATATATTAAGTTGTTTTGACTATATAAATCCAATATTTATGTAAACCATGAGGTTTGTTAAGTCAAGAATCCCACATAATAGCATAACAGTTTTGTATGTTTCCACAATTTCTTAGTTCTCTGAAAAAATGCGTTTCCTAGCAATGCATATTGACAATCGATAGCATTTATGCCGTCATAAGTAAATTTATTACGTCATAATTGATAAATTCCTTGATAGCTGTAGCTGGATTGTTTTCACGAATGAATGTAAATGAAATAAAACGTTGTCTGAATATATGTTTGATAAAGTATTTTGAAACCTATATAATATGATTTTATAGTTTAAGATAAAATAAATATAACAAAATAGGCATGCATTTTATTTGTTCTTGTTAACTTTCTTGCAAAGTAACTTTAAGCTTTGAAAACTCTTTTTAATGATTCTTTATTTTCGCAATAAGCAATGATAATAATGATTTGAAAATTTTGAAAATTACTCGCAATTGTCCAACGAACCTGCTATTTTTTATAACTGATTTTAAATTTGGTTATATTCGACATTTTTAAAGTGTTCTTTTTTTCTGCTCTAAACTAGCTATAAAAAGGTAAAACAGCTGAGTTGGCTTCGAAAACATTAACACCGTTTTGCAAAATGTTAATGCTCAAAAATGATGTTTTGCTGTTTTATGTGCTGTCAAAGCTGTTATATCAAATATATTATTATACAGTCGCGCGCATTCCTAACCCAACAACTGTAGCGATAAACGATAACCGATAACCGCAAAAACGATAACCGATGAACGATAAACTTTAACCGCAAAAACGATAACCTATAACCGATAAACGATAACCGATAAACGATAACCGATAAACGATAACCGATAAACGATAACCGATAACCGATAAACGATATCTATGAGTGTAATATAAAGAGCTTCACTGTGAGTGCATAATTCACTCAAGTTACATCATATAGATTTGCACCTTATTGAATGTCATCCAAAAATATTGTTAACATTGCCCTTATTTAATTCAATATGTAAAGGAAATATTCGCATTATTAATCAGATTGGTTATATGGAGTGTTCAAATACCTCATCATAATGTGTTACTTTCGAGAATATAAAAATAGACATGTGGGAAAATTTCACTTAACACACCGGGGTACCTACCCACATTTATAAGTACAGTGTTTCAATGAGCCGTGTTCACATTAGGCCTCATATATGCAAAACCAAAACACCTAAAAGCATACATGTATACTCGTCCAAATCAATTGACGACAACCGTTAACCGATAACCGATAAACGATAACCGATAAACGATAAACGATATACGATATACGATAAACGATAACCGCAAAAACGATAACCGATAAACGATATACGATATACGATAAACGATAACCGCTAAACGATAACCGATAAGAATTTTGTTGGGTTAGTATTGCGCGTCACTGTATATTATATATGGTTGCGCTAGAGCGGCTATTAGAAGCCAAGTCAGGCGCTATGCAGAAATCGGATCCGCAAATGATAGGCCGCGCCCAGGAAGGAAGAATAGAACCACGCTGGAGCAGAACCGCTACATATAATGCCTAGGCCACACTGCCGATTTTCTCGTCGGCGACGATCGCCGACTCAAAAGTCGCCGCAGTGTGGCCAGCCTCACGACTCAGTCGCCGACAGTCGGCGACGATCGGCGACGCATTTTTCCCGATCTAACTTGTTGGATCGTGAGTGTCGGCAATCGCAAGCACATCAAAGAGAATCGCCAGTGTGGCCTTGTCGCGACGCGACGCGATTTTTAGACAAATAACGCTCTGATACTAAGTTAGATACGAAAATAAGTTTTAATATGTTACTTTCAATCTAAGATATAATGTGCTTAGCTAGGAAAAAGATATTACGATAGTGTTTCTATTTAATTGTCAATGCATAATAGTGACGTAAGTATTTGTTATGAAAAATGCGTCATAATTATGATGCAGTTTAATATATAAATTCAATCGAAATTGGAAACGTGTTTAAATTAATAAACCAATTCATTGTGTATAATAACTAGAATGGTGGTTCCATCAATTAGACATCCTAAATTCACAAAGTTTAATTCACAATTACCAAAGATATCTAGCACGAAGAAAAACACTCAAAAAAAAATGAAATTATAACAAAACTCGAAATGAATAAAAAAAAGCGGGTCAGCTTGCCGGAGTCGCCGACAAAAAAAAATCGCCAGTGTGGCCACCCGGTGTAAATAAGTCGGCGACTGGCTCCGATTGAGTCGGCGACGATCGCCAACTGGAAAATCGGCAGTGTGGCCAGTGCATTAGGCTTCTGTATCTTCGAGACCGCTTTAGGTCGATCATCGTACTGCTGTACTGAGACGCCGAAATACATAACCTACGGATCTCCGCCGATACTGCTCAGCGCCGTTTACGCTAATTTGATCTACGGTGTCGAAGCCCTTATCGTGGGAACATTATAACACCAGTTAGCCTTTGCAGAAGACTAGCGTGGACTCGGCAGCGTGTTAACTAGACCAAGAGGCAGTGGAATACTGTTTTATTCTCGGGCGAGCCCAGATTTTGTCTTGACAGACCTGACGGTCGCGAGCACACATGGCGAATGACGAGCGAGCAATACGCGATCTGTTGCGTTCGTGGCCGCAATATATGGGGCGGACCAAGCGTTTCGGTATTGGCCAGCATTTCGTTTCACCACAGAACACCTCTCGTTGTACTTGAGGGTAATCTTAATCGCTATATTTCGGAATGTCCTCGAGAAGCACGTTGTTACGTTCTTCGAGCAACACCCCGATTTTCGAAATTTCCAGGATGAGAACACTCGACCGCACTCCGCCGGACTCCGGACCTCAGACTACAACTCCATGTAGAAAATGTATTTGTATTGCCATGGTCAGCATTCTCACCCAATTTCAGTCCCAAAGAGCATCTCTGGTACCAGTTCGGGCGAAGGATTTGTGAAATGGAAAATCCTACCCGGACGAAACTGGAATTGGGTAATGTACTCACAGAGGAGTGGGGTTGGATGCTTCAAACGGACAAACAGACTTTGATTAGAAGCATGGCCCGAATATGCCAAGCAACAACCGCTGCAAGAGGTGGCCGCACGGTATCAGATACCATACACTCCCATTTTCGATTGTGTTCCGATTGCGGATGGAGGATACGCAGTTTTTGTTTTGTAATGGATACAAAAGAAGTCTCAAAGAAGGTTAAAACATATATTGTTGTAATGCCGTATGTGGCAACACGCATGAAAAATAATTAAATCAAAACTATAAATAAAGGATACTTTAGATAATATAACGGTTAATTTTTAGTGCAAACGAATTGTATTTTTTGTTAGGATCATTGTCAAAAGAGGATTTTAGTAGAATTTGTATTTTATAAATTGACTTTTAAATGAACTGTGTTAGTAACTTTAACAAATATTTTATTGAACTCATTAAGTATTTAGGTATTCAGTCGCAACGTATACAAAGGATAATTGATTAAATAATGACATTGTTTATATACATCTACTGGCTAGTGTACCTTCTTTTTGCAATCGATTTCGGAATACAACGTGAGGATTATTCAAGCATGTGTCGACCAATTACGGTGCGTATCACGGACCGCGCCTCTGACACACCCGTGCGACGGAGAGAGCAAACAAACATAATAACAATCAACCCAATTCAGGTCATTTCAGGACAAACTGGTCTATACAGGCCTCCGCCTTTAAATTATGCTAAACAGAACCGGGTCAACAACTCAAATTTGATCGACATATCATGCAAACCTGAACCTACTTTATGCAAGGCGCGACTCGCTTGCGTCAATGCCCGATCGCTTAAATCAAATAGACATCTTATCAAGCCTCTACTGGACGATCTCGACCTTGATATCTTATGTGTATCGGAGACCTGGTTACAACAGGGGGATGAATATGTACCTCGGGATTTCACGCCCCCTGGATACAGGTTTCTACATGTCGACAGACAAGATAAGAGAGGGGGAGGCGTCGGAGTGTTGAGTCATATTTCGCTAAATTCCGAAACTATCCCGACCAAGCAATTCAGTACATTTGAACATGTTTTGGTTCATCTGCGCTCGAAGGAAGATACAGTTCGGATAGCCAGTATATAACGCCCGCCATCGTCACTCATGCACACATTTCTTGACGAATTTACTTCATTTCTTGAGGATGTATGCCTTGGTGGAACTCGGATTATTTTAGCCGGTGATTTTAACATCAAATGGGGAAATGGTAACTGTCGTTTCGCCAAGCAATATTGTGAGCTCCTTCGAATATACGGATTTTCCCAAGTTGTAAAACAACCAACTCATAAGGCCGGTCACATCTTTGACCATATTCTCTTACGGGATACGGATAGTGCAACGGTTGAAAATGTGACAATAGCTGATCGAGTATCAGATCATCACCTTATATATGCTGATATATCTCTAGTCAAACCTACAATGGCTCCACAAATAGTCAGTTTTAGGAAAACAAAGGATATTGTCATGGAAGATTTTAAGTCTGACATTAAATCATCCAACATTTATCAGAAACATAAATCCATGACATTAGAAGAATTGGTACACGGATACAACACCGAACTCCGAAGGATACTGGACACACATGCGCCGATCATCCGGCGTAAAAGGTCGATACCGCGGCGTGAAAAATGGTACACGTCGGAACTTCATAACCTTCGAAGGCAATCTCGTGTGGTGGAAAGACGATATAGGAAATATCAAGCCCGCGATGACCTAAAAGCTTTTGAGCGCATGCAAAAAGAATACCTTGCCCGCCGTTTCGAGGCTCAAAAGTCATTTTTAGTGAACATTTCGAACACATTGATCGTGATCAAAAGGCGGTTTTTAAAGCTGCAACGAAAATTATGCATAGAACTGATCCCAATCCATTACCAGACCATGGTTCAGCCAAAACACTGGCAGACGATTTCGGAAATTTCTTCAATGAAAAAGTGGATAAAATTCGAGCTAAATTTGCTGATGACGACCACGCTGCCTTCCAATATGATTATTCTTTTCAGGGTGAGGCACTCACGAGTTTTCGTCCCATAACCCATGAAGACTTAAAGGATATTTTTGCGAAATTGGCTGCCAAAACATGTGACCTTGATCCAATACCAATCTTTCTGGTAAAGGGGTGTTTTGACGAACTATCGGATATTATCTTGTCTATTGTGAACCTATCTCTGCAAGACGGATGTGTACCGGAAGCCCTTAAAGTCGCACTTATTCGTCCTTTACTGAAAAAAACCAAATCTAGAGCCTAAGCATAGCAATTACCGACCGGTTTCTAATCTGATTTTTCTCTCGAAGATAATAGAAGAGGCTGTGAATCGCCAATTGGATAATCATTTAAAATTGAATCAACTTTCCGAAGAGCTTCAATCCGCATATCGCCGATTTTGCAGCACTGAGTCCGCGCTACTCAAAGTCATGGATGAGGCACTCACGTCCTTGGACAATCGACAAGCGGTGCTAGTGGCGATACTAGACTTAAGTGCCGCATTCGATACCGTTGATCACGGTATTCTCATCCGGCGACTGGAGAATTCGTTTGGTATCAAGGGAAGTGCCCTTCAATGGTTTAAATCGTATTTGTGTGGGCGATCGTTCAAAGTGGTTATTGAGGATGCACTATCAGATGCCTTTGAACTCTCATGTTCTGTCCCACAGGGTTCGATCCTGGGACCTAGACTCTACACGCAATATACACGTTTTCTAGGAACCCTTATCCGTATGCTACTCTTATGCTTTCATGCCTATGCTGACGACACACTGCTCCTTAAAGCTGTGTCCCCTCGCTCACCAGATGATCAACTCAATGGAATACGACTTTTGCAAGATGGTGTTGTGCGTATTTCGGATAGCCTTTTTAACAATAAACTCAAATTAAATAGAGACAAACCGGAGTTCCTTGTTTTGAGCAGCAGATACAACCAGAAATTGCTTAATATACCCTCCATCGATTTAGGAACAGATGTGGTTTTGAGATCGGATACGGCACGAAACCTCGATGTTATGATTGACAGTACGCTTTCGCTAGAGCAGCAGATTTTGGAAGTTCGAAAGAAGTGTTTTTATTTTCTAAATTGGATAAGAAGTGTGAGACCTTTTCTTAGTGATTATGCCGCAAAAACGGTAGTCCATGCGCTTGTAATAAGTAGATTGGACTACTGTAACTCCCTCTATTACGGACTGCCTAAAAAGAACATTAAACAGCTACAAAGTGTTATGAATTTCGCGGCTCGAGTTATTACAAATATTTCCCGATATGAGAGTATTACAGCTGCCTGCAAGCTCCTGCATTGGCTACCCATCGAATACCGAATACGGTTCAAGATTTGTGTAATAGTGTTTAAGTGTCTACATGGACAAGGTCCTAGGTATCTTAGTGACTTGCTATCTCCTCATGTTCCAACACGGAACTTGCGCTCATCAATGAACAATCAGCTTGTTGTTCCGAAATCGAACTCGAAATATGGCGAGAGGTGCTTCAAATATATGCGGGACCTTATGAATGGAATGCACTGCCATTGCACATTCGAAACATAGATAAATTGCAGTGTTTTAAACGTCACCTCAAAACATTTTTGTTTAGAAAGGCATATGATAGTAGCTTTTAAATTGACATTTTAGTTGACTGTGTGCGCTTAGTTTATAAGCGCGTTATAAATGACAGAATATATATATATATATAGTTTATTTTCTTGCATGCATGAATTTTCAAGAAAATAAGGTGGCACAAATAGGGTGGCACTTTTCATTGCGGGTCGATCAGTATACATGTATGTTCTTTCTAAAACAACAGTATATAAACTAAGTTGTTTCGAATGTTAGAACTATCTGAACGTCTTCAGACACCAAGATACAGCATTTATTTTGTATCGATATTTTAACTTAGACAAAATGAACATTTTCGAGCAGATTGGATATTTTAGAATATTACAATCATTGGACATGCCTCATATATCACGCGTTTCAATAGATATCGAAGTTCATTCAATGAATTATTTCTCTATCAGTATTTGTGTTTCAATTATCTGGGTTGAAGACAAGTCTAGGATCATTCCATAATTCATTGTCGCACCGATAATCCTCAAGATTATTTTGGTACATCGAATGAATAATTGATATGAAACTCGAAAACAAAGAAAATAAGATTGCAAGTTGTAGCAACGTAGCTACAAATCAATATAACCCTGGATGCACCAATATATTTTGCTTGATAACGTCATAAATCCAGCCTCGTACATGCATTTGAGCAGGACGGCGATTTAAATATATTTCAAATCAATATGAAGATATAGGAAAGAATATACTTTCCAGCTTATTTTCACAACATGTTTGTTTGATATTAGAAAAAACAAATAAATATGAAATTAGTTCAATTCGTATTTCTAAGTCTTGTTTATGAAATGAAGGCCATTGACATCGATGGAAAAGAATACAAGATAGGCAAAGGAAAGAAAGCGTTGCTTAATGTTAGCGCGGTAACGGGTGCGCGATCAGTATTATTATTCCCCGGTTCTTTAGAAATCTTAGGGTCAATAAATAAATAACTAACTTGCTTAGAAGCGGACCGTCCTGACTAGGAAAAGCATATTAATAATTACTCCTGAACCAATCTTGACACCAATGGATTAATTTGTTAAAGAGATTATGATTTCAAGTAGAAATGAATTCTTAATCAAATAAGTCAATTACATGTGACAGGATTAAATAAAAGTTCATTATAGGGCCCTTCAATTTCTAAAGAAACCTGGAAATAAGCCGGTTATTCGTTTTGACTCGGGCTATCTTCGAATTACACCTGCTCGACTTCGTCTCGCAAGTTAGTAATTCTCATACCGCCCTCGTAAAACGAATAACCTATACGAATGCGCCACAAAGTGTGCTGCTTCAGATGTCTGCACTCATGCCAATTTCAGAAATGCTTTATGTGAATTTCTCAGGTATGAATCACACGATAGGGTTATTGGTATCGAAGAGGATGCTGAATCAAAGTACATATGTAAGTACAATTTATCAATGTTGAGTTTTTCCTTTATGAGTATCACTTTGTACTCTTAACGTAGAAAAGCAATTATAAAACAGTACACAATAGATTTATTCCTGAAACTATACCATATAGCTTTATATGCTATGTTAGGCTAATACTAGGTTGTGTTGATTTTAAGATAGAATAAATGCTCAACATCTCTTATAATTTAATTGGACTATATCATTTGAATGCTGATCCCGTGCCTTTTTCAGACCCCACAATGTGTAATATCTGCTTGAACGGCGGAATATGTTCATCCCATGAGCAAGGCATGATATGTGATTGTCCAATTGGTTACAAAGGTCAAACATGTCAGCAAGGTTATGTTTTATCCATATACTATATATGCGTTTACTATGGCTGCGATAGGCACTTGCAAAATATTCCAGAATCGCAGTGCAATTCAAAGCAAATATTGTCCCCCCATCTATATTATTAATACTCTATTCACTGTTCTTGCGTTTTCTGAAAATGGCGCAAGTGCCTTCATGTACCCTTATTCGTTTCTAAATGTGTGGCTTAAATAAGGCAGTCAACAAAAGTCTTGCACCAAAGGTTATGTGCCACACAACATTTTATTCTGAAAGTACTTCTAGTCGATGCTGAGTCAAACAGTTACCTGAACCATTTTTCTATAGGAAAATAAATTTTAGTTCCAAAAATTATTTTTTAAATTAATTTTAAATTATCATTTTCGATTTCTGGTGTCGAAAAAAAAACTGCCGAAAAGGGTACTACCAAAGGGAACGCCTTGTGCTATTACCCTCTCCCCAAAAAATTGAGACATGTGTGCATTGAACATATAGTAAACACAAATGGGCAGTTCCAGACGTCGCGATAACTCCGAGATTAAAGTAATCGGGGGATTAGTCTAAGATTGCAAAATTTTCGGGTTTCAGACCTATGGATTACTGTCAATCCAAGGCCTGAAAATGTAATCTTGGGGTGTACCAGGATTAAGTCGGGTATTATTTGTAAATGTTGCACTATCTAACCAAAATGCTTAGTTTTTCATTCATAATCACAATGGATATCATAAAGTATATATTGAAGTATAATATTCCTACATTGAAGTGAAAATGTAGCAAAAGTGAATCTTGTCTAATATGTAATGTTAAGTGAATGGCAATGTACATGATCAGATCTATATAGCTCTGGAGTGTTAGAATCCAGTTTGTTTATTGCCGCATAAGACAATGAACACAGTCTACATTATTATCAGGTAAACAAACCATGAAGTCATAGTCTAGAATCCATGCTTGTTTGATCTTTTGATTGCTTGTTATTGCTTAGTTTAATACTATTGTAAAGTAGATTTGAATCGCAGACTACCAACCCCTCTATAGCAATAGGCTAGTACATTGATAATGTCAATCAAATATTTAAAAAAAAACAAAGGTCAAACACGCCATGCATGGGTTGGCAACATTAAAATAATCAATGAAAACGTATTAATAGATCAAAGGCCAATTGTTATCAGTGTAATATTGAATTCAATATTCGTATTATCATAAGGCACGATAATTAATCTTAGATTAGTCCTGGATTCCAATATCTAAAGCTGATCGAAGGGTCTGAGACCGAAAAATAATCGAGAATTAATCTTAGATTATTTAAGCAATCTTGGATTAAGCTTGGATATTGCAATCGCGGAGTAGACCAAATAATACCCGACATAATCCCGGATTCGATCTCAACCTCTGGGACCGGTCA
>LQRL01179802.1:0-20047 GCA_001703475.1 Hydroides elegans | reverse complement strand
CAAGTCTCTATGACCTTCCGTTCAAAAGTTCTAGCCCGTACAAGCTCAAGTCTTGACAAGGAAGTATTTGTGAAACACGAACAGGCCCCAACCGCCCCCAGCTCGAAGGGGCATGGGGTTTTGTAGATTTCAAATATATTTTCTATGTAAACCGCTATATTTGGCCAATTTGACCACTTCCGGTAGGGTGGTTTTGACCGGAATGGTCAAAAGGCACATCTACGGACCAAGACCTTTCAATTTAGCCTATTACCAAGTCTCTATGACCTTCCGTTCAAAAGTTCTAGCCCGTACAAGCTCAAGTCTTGAAAAACCGCTATTTTGGGCTATTTTGGCCAATATGACCACTTTCGGTAGGGTGTTTTAAACCGAATTGGTCAAAAGGCACATCTACGGACCAAGACCTTTCATTTGAGCTAATAACCAAGTCTCTATGACCTTCTGTTCAAAAGTTCTAGCCCGTACAAGCTCAAGTCTTGGAAAACCGCTATTTTGGGCTATTTTGGCCAATTTGACCACTTCCGGTAGGGTGTTTTCTGACCGGAATGGTCAAAGGCACATCTACGGACCAATACGTTTCATTTGAGCCTATAAACAAGTCTCTATGACCTTTCATTCAAATGTTCTAGCCCGTACAAGCTCAAGTCTTGGAAAACCACTATTTTTAGGCTATTTTGGCCCATTTCATGATTTGACCACTTCCGGTAGGGTGTTTTTGACCGGAATGGTCAAAAGGTACCTCTACGGACCAAGACTTTTTATGTGAGCCTATAACCAAGTCTCTATGACCTCCCGTTTAAAAGTTCTAGCCCGTACAAGAAAACGATGACAGACAGTTTGGACGGACAGACGGACGGACACCCCAAATCTATAGGCCCCCATCTTTGGGGTTGGGGCCTAAAAACCCGCTATTTTAGGTGTTTTTTGACAATTTGACAACTTCCGGTCGGGTGTTTTTGACCGAAATGGTCAAAAGGCACATCTACGGACCAAGACCTTTCATTTGAGCCTATAACCAAGTCTCTTCCGTTCAAAAGTTCTAGCCCGTACAAAAAAGTATGACGGACAGACAGACGGACACCCCAAAACTGTAGGCCCCCAACCTTTTGGATTGGGGCCTAATCATTGCATGTATGACCAGAATACTAAATAGGACATGTCTTTTTTTTTATTTATTTATTCTTTTGTATATATGTCAACAAATATTGAGTGATAAAACATGATTATTATAAAACGATATGTAATGAGATCATCATCTTTTAAGCAATATCTAGCCCTTTTCTGGAGCATGAGAGGTTTACAGGACTTCCCCAAAACTAGGCACCAACTATGTTTCGATAATATGTATGGAATATGTCTGTACCATAGCCTAGAGTTAATGACGGTGAAAGTGAACGTCAGAAACCGGTTGCTCGTACAATTCAGGTACCGGACATTTTACACTCAAAACAACATTTCATCAGAAATAGCATCGCCCTTGAAGATGAAAACTAATACAATTTATTCATTCACGAATCTAGTGTCTTTATAAACAGTATGCCTTATTAATTTAATCAAAATTAAAGGTTAAAAGCCACATCCTTACCATTTTTGTATATCGATCATGTGATGATAATTTGTTACGGACATGTGCAATTGCTTTTTGGAAAAGCTTATTCACAACATAACAGTATGATAGGATACTCGATAATGGCCCCCTTTTCTCCATATTTAGCGATGTCTCCTAAATAGAACGGCTGTCTCATTTACTTCAGACGATTGCATCGTTTTTCACCATTTTTGTGGTATTGATTTTTTTGAGATAGGGAAAAAATAACATGTGAAATATTTCATGTGTAAATTAACGAAGACGACTGTTCCCGTTTAAAGAGACGTCTCCGAATACTGAGACTCCGTTAAAAGATATTTCATTGATATGAAAATAGCATAAAAACATATTGGAGAGCATAACGAATATCATTTCTATTGAATTTTTAGCTGTACTCAGTATTATAATACAATTAATTGATATTAGTCGATCTAGCAGTAGATGGAAAATAAATGTATTGGGACAAACTTCATCCCCGTATTAGTAATACCACCCACTTTATATTAAACGACCACCCCCTCTTTTACGGAAATACTACCCCTCCCTTATTTTGAGGATTTGCACAACGAGTTCCAACACACTCTTATAATGCCATGAAGATGACGTCCAAACATTCATTGATAATGTCACTTTGGTTATTCATAACAATAATGGTTACAAATGTAAACAAGTATTTTTTTCGAAGAAATTGACCTTATGTCAAGTTTAATGACAGTTCTGCATGATTTGGTCTTACACATAGTGAAAACTGCACTCCTGGCATTGATCATATCAATGCTGAGCAAGGGAGTAGAATTCCAAAAAAGGGGGGGGGGGTATTTTCAACAAAAAAGGGGTTCTGATATTGTCCCAGAGCATATATTATATATTACTAACGAAATTAAGTTTAATACACCAAAAAGTCCGTGAAAAATGTATATGTTATGATATTAAATATGAGATTATAACAAAAGAGGTAATTTTACACGTTATGGGAATTTAGAGCTTATCTTGAGTTTGATATGTTAAGGCGAGGCGTCGTTTTTTACACTGTTTTTGCGTGAGCACTTAGCTAAAACTGTTAAGTGGTTGGTAAAAAATGACTTATTTTGGTACAATATGGATTTCTATACAGTTTTAAGTAAAGAAATATGATTTAATCTATTAATAAATCATTTTTCAATTTCCCAGATAGGAGAACTTTTAAAAATCGTTTCGGCAATATATTGCCGGCATCCTTATTGTTTTCACACAAAAATAACCTATATCTATGCTATTCATTAATATTATTCGTAAAAAATATAGAAATATTTTGCAATTTTTTTTTAATGTTTTCATTTCATATTTCAATCTCTATTATCAAATGCTTGAAATATAATAAATATGAAGTTTTTATTTTGTTCCTGTTCTATAACAATTCATGGAAGGCAAGTTTCTTAGCAGAATAGAATTTAACATAAAGAATCACTGGGTACCATATCTATTGCCAAATATAAGTTGAAGGTTCCATGCAATATTGTGTGACATAAAAAATATATGTGCTTGATCTTTCCCAACCTGCAAACCTATGTTTTCAGACTAATTTGTTGCCTATTGACCTTTGAGTAGAAATGAATTGAATATCTAAATTGGTATACAACAGTTTTTTTACTGACAAAGTACGAAAAACGTCACAGTTTATTATTGGTTACCAGTCATTCAACTTTGTTCAAAGTGTTACATAAGAGATTTCACTGTCTCTTAAAACTGAATGAAAACACCGATCTATTTGGCTATTCATTGAAATAATATTAAACATTGTTCGTATTTTCTTTCGTCAGATGCTCAATGATTTCTAGCTATGCGCTATAGAAACATATTAAATTAGGTGGGCTCGTGGCCGTTTATTACTCAAAACATGCCATTAATTATACATAAATTTCAAAAACAATAGTACTGTAAACATATTCCATAGGTCAAGTCTAGCGACGAATTTCGGCCTTTAACTGCACTTAGGTACTCATTGGATAAAAGAGTTGCAGTTTGCATCCGACAACTTTTTGTGTGGCTACATTCAGTCCAGGTTCGAATCTCACCACTTAACTCCTTATTACATTAAAAGTGCAATGGCAGCAACCAACTAAAAAGTAACTTTCAACATCAACGCGACATATTAATCCTTACATAATATTATAAAATCTATTTATAGATTGAACAGTAAGGCTAAAAAATCTCTTCTCAGACACTTATATTATCCAACATAGCAAACATAAGAAATCTATACCTGGATATGACAGATGCTGCTTAGCTGTCTGACGATAACAGGACCAGGAAAAATGTTATATTCTTTAGTGCAGAATAACTATAAGATGGAGTAAATTATCCATATAGATATCTTAAAAGACTATATAAGGATGATGGACATCCTTTGAATTTACTATAAATTTCACTTCATATGATATAGGATAGATTTTGTATGCCACTCATTTTATGCCTGTAAGTATACCTCATTTATCGTTAGGCAACCATCGTTATGAAATAAAAAAACTTTAATTATGTTGAATGATGGTCATGCTCACGGATCAAACCTGTTAGACCAGTGAGGAAAAATCCAAGAATTCTATTTAAAATTGTTCAAGTGGCTCTTTCGAGTATTGCTTAAAATTTAGTCCAATCTTAAATGTCTCATAAGAAAAAGTCAGTTGGGTTTGTTGTAAGAAATTCTTGAATTTATTGGAGATATGCATTTTAATAGTGCCATTATATAAGTTAAAGGCGTGATCGGATTTCCTAGAAACGAACAATGTTTTTTTTTATGTTTTGCCTTAGATGAACTATGTCAGTAGGAAGAATATCCATAAGAAAATATTTAACCTGGTCTACTTTTGTTTAGCAGTCTGGATTTTTTTTGTATTATAAGATATATTGGCGTTTAGCTATTGATGTATCGTGATTTCATTTATTCATATATTTGCTGAGGTTGTAATCACTCTATTTCAATGGTTCGAGAGATATGGCGTTGCGACTCATTTGCGGTTTTCTTTATTTATTTGATGTTGGTGTTAATACTAGCGGTTTTTTTTCAACACGAAAGTTTTTGTATATAAGTTTTGTGACGAATACGTATTTCTTTAATTATAATTGATAAGATAATTGTTATTTCTAACAGTTTCAGACAATTACAAGTATGAAATATTCTATACAAAATGTGTTTTGAACAAGTCAGCAAATGCTTTTATAGAAGCGTTGTTCTTGTCGAGAATTTGTCCTGAACATTTTTGAAACAATATAAAAAATACACATAGCCAATACCCAATTTTCACAAAACTATGATGATAGTTTTTGTAACACATAGAGCTTCTGTAATATATATTGAATATCTAGGTGTACTAATCAGACAAGAAGCTGATACACATTTTCTTAAATAAGATTATGTTTGAGACTAGTTAATGAGTTTGGCGCATGTTTTTTTATTAATTTGACCCCATTGTAGTCTAAAAGAATATATGTTTTAGGGTATATACATAATCAATATTGGATTTTTCATTATTCCTTAGCGCATAACGATTTTCACTTGCTTCTTTTGTAAAATGGTTTATGATGCTAATTTGCAGTTGGTTTGATTAACCTTAAACATTAGCAGGCCCCATTTTCGTAACAATGTCAAACAGTTTATAGAGATCTTATACATTTTCCACAAAACTGCAAAACAATAACTTATATATGGTTAAAACAACCAGCAATACAACGTTCACAAAGAGTTTACTTCGAGGGCATATTAAACGCTATATAATCTGTATCTTTATATTTTATGATATGGTAATAATAAGAATTGCCTATATATGTGTTTATTGCATGTTCATATTCTTATTTCATTTTTATATTCTTTTCAGTTTCTACTTAGACGTGCTTTCGCAAGATACGGGAGCAAGCCACTTCATTCGATGGAAGCCAAAGAAAGAAAATACATTCATTCCAAAAATATAGTGAAAACTACATAGCAATGTGCGACTACTTCAATTACTTGGACTGCAAAGGCGCCAGCATTCGTCACAAACTGAACAGTGGTAAGATTCATGTGTTATCGATAATGTTTGCTGCAACCGATTTGATGCGAATTTTCTAAGGAACTTCTCATATGCCCATCTAATCATGTATGTAATTATAGTGTGCTGAACGAGGCTAAGTTTGAGATAATCAATGCCTATTTCCTGATATCCAGCGACCGCTAACCGAAAATTTCGTCCAGTTTTGAAAAAAAGTTGAGTACTCTTCCATGGATTCACGCGTAACTACACATAAACTGCGGTTACTGAAATTGCCCCATTGTGTCTATGGTGAGTGCGTCATTGCATTGTTGACGTTTAATAAACTCGTTTGGATAATTCAAGAGAACAGGTTATTGTACCAATGCTACAATACAGGTATGCGTCATTTTTCGCTTTTAAATAATGCTAATTTAAAGTGGAAAAATAACTTTAATAAATATTTTTAAACGTTATCTAAAATGCCTCTAGAATTGTTGCATTTTAATTTGAAGACGCATATATAAAAGCTGTTAACAATATGTCGACGCTTTTTGGGTGCACCCTTGCTTAGCCTCGTTAAACTTTATGTATGTTATTATAGGTTCAGAGTTCAAAATTGCTTGCTACGCATATGACGTGTTTGAGCATACTGCCAACAAAACAAGGGTCTACGAATTCCACGGCAAATCATATTCTTACTTGTAATTGACAAATTAACAATGAGTTACTTAACTAAGAAAACTTACAAACGACAAATATATAACCTTCACTTCATACATGTTTTAGGGTGCTGGTTTTACGATTATGATCCAAACGTGTGTACTTTTAAAAGCAAAGGCATTTGGATTGATCCGAAATGGGCAGAAATTAAAAAAAAACGGCGAGAGCACACGCGTAAAAAGAAAGAATTCACCGAAAGTTTAGGCATAACATATATTGATATTTACGAATGTGAATACCGACATCAACGTGACACCGATGCCAATATGCGTGCTTTTGTTCACTGAAACCAACCAAAGTTTTATCAAAAACATAAAACGACAAAAGGGTTAAAGATCGTACCAGACTCAACACAGAAGTCAATGATAAGCTTTTTGGAGCAGTTCTCGTAGATATTAATGTACCAAAGGCACTGTTTTATACGTTTAGTGAGTTTTCACCCATTTTCTGCACTACAACCGTCCAATGGGAGTTATTGGTGACACAATGCAACAGTTCTGGGGAGAAACACAAACCTACGCAGATGATAATGTCAAGCCGTTTCCAGAGAAGCATTTGCTTATTGGCGGAATGAGGACATACTCCTATCTACTTCTCTATTACAGTTTTATCTAGAAAAGGGCCTTAAAATGAATAAAATGTACGTGGTAAATTCAGTTCAAAATAAAATAACATCTACAACCTAATTAAAACTTTCAATGCATGTTTCTATTTCTAAGTTTCATATATTTGTTTCTAGGTGGTCGAATATCAACGCATGACCTGTTTTAAGTACTTTGTGGGCGAAGTGACTGCGGCACGTTGCTTTCGAAACCTCTTTGATGCTTAAGAATTTCTATGAAGTGTATTTTTTAATTGTTATTTTTAGACGATTTCATCATAAGTGCATAATGATAATAATTTGAATGATTTTATATTGATTTATCTCTTCTCTTTCTGAAGGAGTTCTGCGAATGGTGTGCTCCTGTTAGATCAATTCAAGTTTAGCATGACGTCATACGTTGAGGGGAGCACCAAGCTGTTACGCAAAGTCAACTTCAAAGAGTTTAAACACTACTCAGAAGTCGACAAGGACGTGTATGAAGCTAAGAGCTCCATCATTTGCTACAACATGCCGATTCAACTGGGATTTTTTTTGTACTACATTATGCCAAGTTGCGCATGCTCCATTTTACTATGAATTTATCCAAACAAATCTGGAGTATAGCTCATGTCTAGCGATTCAATGTGATATGAATTCCTTAAACCTGGGGCTGACTTAACCATCGTTTGAAGACGCAATAAGGCCTTCTATGCAGGCTAGATATAATGTCAGGGTACACGAGTTATGTACCAAAGGAGATGATGGTCAGCGCTGTGAAGAGTGCAAACGGTGGGATTGACTTGTCCCTGGTCTTTTCAAAGTTGAGCAAACAGGCGACCAAATGATTGCATTACGTAGTAAAACATATTTCGTGTAGCTCGCACCTTTAAAATGAGCGCAAAATGAGTCAACAAAAATCGTGTCAAAGAACCACACAATACATTTCTCACCGTACTGAATGAATAGCGCTCTGTCAGTGTGGAAAACGTAGACATTCGCGTTCACAATCATCGTGTATTCATACACGTGGAAAGAAAACAGGGATACTCACTCCCATATATCAAAAGATGTGTGCAACCGATCATGGTATCAACAACACTTCCGGATATAATTCTATGTCCCAATAGCGTTGTACAATGCACAATGTGTAAAGGATTCGCAGGTGAGTTAATTAGTGACTTTACATTTTGCCATGACTGTTGTACATTCAGCGATGAATGTTCATAGATCAATGTTTTGTCAAATAAATAAATGAACTAAATAAATATATATAGTTTATGAATAAAACAATAAAACACATAAAACTTCTATTTATTTTGTTTATTTCTAAATCTACATAGAATTTACGTACATAGTACACACGATTGATATTCGGTGTCTTTGCTAAAGAGTCGAAAACATTTGCTGCTTGTCGCTTAAACAATGACACTGTAACCCAATATTCTCCTGTTCATGTAAATACATCTGTATTTCACACATAAAATCTTTGATGGGGTGTAGGAAGATAATTAAGCTGATCATGTGGAATGACTCCACAACAATAAGGAGCAATCACTTGATTCTCAACCATACGTTTAGTTAGTTCTACTTCATTCATACTAATTGAGAATAACATTTCTTGCCTTGTCAATCTGAAAAGAATTATACGATTGTGCATGTGCTACAAACACAACAGGCTCGGCTAGTGGGCCTTGATAGCGAATAGAGAGTCTTGTGTGTCCTCGCCGATTGAGACTAACGTTATCCTGACTGTGGTGTTCATCTAAATCCAGAATGTACAGGGTATAACGGGAAGCAAATTCTTCTTTGCGTATGTATAGACCGTTATTGGTTCTATACTTTCTGGTGTCAGTGAACAAAGTGAGCTTGTCTTATATGTAGTTGTTGGTTTTATAGTTTGGAGTAAGAGGCATAGCGGGTCTGCTCTCTCATAAAAACTTAAAAATGACAGGTTCATATTCTTGAGATTGAAGGGGTATTTATCAATTGTTCGGTTAAAAGCAGCAGAAGATGTAAGAAAAAAAGATACGGATACCTTTCCTTAAAACAAATTATCCTGTGAAAAACTCTGAAGGCCTGTTGCAACACTTAAAGTCTTTATATTGCTTTTCATGATCGAATTCCATGATCGTTTCCATCCGATAGTGCACTGTTATGAGAAAGAATAATTGATTGCAGAGTTCACTTTCATATGACATACTTTAAGAACTGCGTCTACTATATCAACTTTATAATTATTGTTTTCAGACATGAGTACAAATTCATTAGAAGAGGAGGGATAGAGTTTAATGTTGACTTCTGCATTTTCATCTTTAGTTCAAAGATAGCGTTGACCCAGGCCAAGGTTTCCAACAATCGTTGGGTCTGTGGCGTCCATATAACACGCAGTATCCTTGTAGAATCCTTGGTTTTGTAGCTGTGACTCATTTGCATCTTCACTGTAAGAAAGAATAAGTTTATATATGAATACATGGCATAAGAGCAGCTTGTAGTTGGTGATATGTTTACCTGTTGAAGACCCAGGTCGCATCGTTTCCACGTAGCTTGGAAAGGAAGATTAACAAGAGCTACTTTATCTTCTGCCGTTACTGATGTGCCATTGTTCCTTACGGGTTTACGCTAGTCGATATATTCCATAGAGGTTGGCGATTTATTAAGTTCAATAAAAGATCCAGAAGAAAGTCGGTATCTACAGGGTTTGGATGAAATAGGGCTAAGTTTGATTGGTATCCTTCCAACGAAATTTCAAATTAGAATGCCATTTTATGCCTTCTTCATTTTTCCATTTCCGGTCTTGACTGGACGTTACACGTAAAAGTCCTTATGGCGTCGCTGAATACCCGACGTAGTAAAATGGGTTTTATAGTGGTCATTATTCGGTATATATGCAATTGATCGAGTCCTTATAACCCTAAAACGTTGAACCTCGTCACGTAATATTTGAAAGCGATAAGGTTCTTGAAAAGTATACACCTTCTCGCTTGATTGTGGATTAGCGCTTAGAACAGGTAGACGGGTGCTGCGTATATAGTTACACTCGATAAAGTCGTCCAGTATAATGATGGCTTAAGTGATTTCTTCTTTGAATGCTATCTTAGTCAATACACCTGTTCATCGTCCGTTCAAATGCAAAGTTTAACAAAGTTCAATTTGGAAATCGCACGGTGTATAATGATGAATCCTCCGAAGCGATAAAAGGGTGATGTTGACTGTTCGACGAATGCATGATGAATGTAAAGTAACTGTTTTGCTGTCCTATATATAGCCTTCTATTATGTCCTCATCAATCCAGCTGTTAAATGCTTTGTCCCATCCCGTCCATTTGATCCAGACTTGCTTTTTGCCCTTGTAATTTCTTGATTTTATAATTTCCTCTACTTCATAGGTATCGTTGTCGTTATGTGATACATATTGTAATTAAGGATAATAAAAGGAATCTAAATCTCCTCATTGTCCAGGTCTTTAAGTCGATACACTTCTTTTCCCTGCTTAATGTTTCTATCTGTTATTAAGTTATTTTCGTCGGAGACGCGTTTATTATATACACGATTAAATGTGTATGGACTGAGGCTAATTTTTACCGTATCACCTATTTTTAAATTGTAATTCTTTGGTCTTTGTATTCAGTAGTTGTATGCTTTAGTATAATATCATTTGGAAAATATAGTTTATTCCAAATATCGACTTCATCTTCTTGTGTTACTTGATTAGGTTTCATCCCGATAGAGCGATGAAATGCATTGTTGTTACATGACATTATTTTGAGTAGTAATTCCAACAATCGTTTTTTCTTTAGTGGAATTATTGCTCGTAACAATTTGTTTGTTTTATTGTGTAACTGCCTCTTTCTGCAAATGCGGCTTTTGTACTGTTTTGAATTACAAAATGAGTGATATCTCTTTTCTTAAAGAAGGGTTTAACTATTTGGTTGGTAAACTCACTATCTTTGTCACTTCGTACATGAGTCGGTAGTTGTCCGGTCTCTTCAAAAGTAATGCGTCTTTAATGTTTGGACCAGTCAGTTTTTTATAGGACGAGTGAATGCTTTCCGTGAAAAATCATCTATAGCTAGAATGAAATAGCCATAACCGTCATTATCTTTTATATAATCTTTCATGTAAGTATTACCAACATTAATTATATAGAATTAAAACGGTATTATTGCTTAAGGTCTTGGAAACGTTGCAATAGAGTGTCGGTCGGTGGTATAAATATTTTGTTTCACCAACCAGTTTCGTATAGTTTTGTGTGATATTGTACCATCATGTCTTTTTGCTTCTCTATATAGCTGCGCTATTCCAGAAAAAGCAGCTGGATTGCTTGGAGCATGGTATATTTTATGTAAAAGTTCATCAGTCGCCATGGTCAAATTGAAGTCCAAAGTTCTTTCCAAGAGTTTTGTTTACTTTGCGTTGTTTTAAATGAAAGTTTTTGTTTACTTCCGCTCAATAGTAAGCCCCATGTTGGTAGTGTTTTGTTTGATGTAACCGTATTTGGTTGAGGAGATGGTTTGGGAGAAGTTGATTGAGATATTGATGGCTCAATTTTTTTTATCTTTTTGAGTCGAGTGTTGATGATTTAGAAGGTGGCGTTTTAATTGGAGACTTTATAGAAGGTGACGTTGTTGGTGGTGATGTAGGTGGAGCAAAAGATATTCCTGCTACTTCTTGTATTATGTTTTCTTGTGTTTTCTTGCGTATTTGGTTGAGTAGATGTTGTCTCCTTAGAGCTTGCGTTTTAAAAGCAACTCATATCACACATATGGTAAAATGACACATTTTTCCGTGAGTTTCATAGTACAAGTTGAAATAATTTCCCTTTGACCGACAGGAGCGTGTAGTAAATTTAACGAAAATGTTTGCGCAGAAGTGAGTGTTTGGTAGAGATGCTAAGACGTTTGTTTGTTGGTTTAGAAACAAGTCGCGCACGTCTTTTCAAAAGTATTTTTGTATTTTGTGGTACATTTAGTTTCAATTGAGTTGTGATTATTTCTATAATGACGTGCAGTTGTTCTCTAGTAATGGTTTCTATAAGCAATTTTGATTTTATTTTCTCAGTTAATAGAAGTAATTCAATAAAATGTTGTTGTTTTTGTAATTGTGACAAATTGTGTCATGCTTATCTAGTTATCAAGAGTAGCAAGATGTTATCTTCAACTTGCCTATCCATTTTATTACTAGTATAGCAATAGTTCGAATCTTACTTTGTAGGCGACCAGGTCTTGCACTGGAAAACTATTGGTAGGTAGTTAATATTGTACATCACGAGAAGGGTGAAGGTCTGTGACTAATTAAGAGTAGGGAGTTTTATGAAAATCAGTATAAGCTTCATGTAAGGTATTGCCAATACCAAGTTTACATCCAAGTACTTTCATTGTACTTTCATCGCGAGAGTTTCTCATTATAATCATGTAATATGTGTTTAAGTCTATTGTGCGAGAATGTTTGCCAGAGGAAAACAATTTGGATTGATATAAATAACAGTTTTATAATGCGATTCCCTAGGAAACCAGTCGCCTTTTACATTAGACTGTGTTAAGCTACCCATCAGGTCATCTGCTATAACTATTTTATGTTGGTTTATATCTGCAAATCTGGTTATGTCTGTATCGTTTGGTAAACCGCTATGAAATTTAATAAATAGCATTTCCCTTTCCATTTCTTCAAACGCTTTCTGATAAACACTATAACAATATAAGGGTTCGGGTTCAAACAATGCTTTCTTATTGTATAAAAGGCGACGAATAAATTGTGTTTTAGCAATCCCCGTTTGACCACTAACCGAAACGGTACACGGACCAACAAATTTGAACATGTTGACTGTTCTATATAGCTTTCTAAGAAATGAAACAAAACATGAATTCTTGATTTCTTATATTTAATTCATCCCATATTACTCCTTTCTTTTCATATGTCCACATGGATTGTAATTCCGGCACACCATTGCTCCCTCCATGTTTGAAGGTTGTAAATCGTGTGTTACTTATAAAATCATATGCGAACCCGTGTAACCATGCGTTATCTTGCTTAACCAAATGTAGCCTTGTGTCGCCATATGTAGCCGTGTTTGTCAGCTAACGTATTATATTTAGGGTATCATGAATTGCATTAACAAATGAAACGCTCGACAAACGACCAATATCAATGGCCTCGTTGGGATATGACGTCACATAAAATCGACATATGTATAAGTTCTTTGTACATGTAGAAGTATGTAGATGAGTTAATTTTCATCGAAACATGCATGGCTAAAACATTTATAAATCCTACGTTCAGCAAATGTCGAACCGCAATGGTCTGGTTTGGATATGACGTAACATAATAATCGACATATGTATTAGTTGTATGTACATGTAGAAGTATGAGATTGGCTTGATTTTCACATGCATGTTTTCAGCAAACGTCGAATCGCAATGGGCTGCGCGGCATATGATGCCAGATAACTAACAATATTCATATAAGTTCTTTGTACCTGTATGAGTATGTAGGTGAGTTAATGTTCATTGAAACATGCATGGCAAAAGCATTGATAAATCCTCTGTTCGGTAAACGTCGAATCGCAATGGACCGCCCGGAATATGACGTCATATAACAAACCACATGCCTATAAGTTCTATGCACCTGTATGAGTATGTAGATATGTTAATTTTCATTAAAACTTGCATGGCTAAAGCATTCATTAATCCTACGTTCAGCAAACGTCAAATCGCAATGGACTGCCCGGGATATGACATCACATAACAAACAACATGCATATAAGTTCTATGTACCTGTATGAAAATATAAGTGAGTTAATTTTCATTGAAACATGCGAGGCAAAATCATTAATAAATCATACGTTCGGCAAACGTCGAATCGCATTGAACTGCCCGGAATATGACGTCACATAATAAACAACATGTATATTTTCTCAATGAACCGTTATGAGTATCAAGATGGCTTTAATTTCATTAAAAAATGCAAGGAAAAAAGCGTTTATAAATCCAACATTCAACACACGTCAAATTCCCTTAGTCGGGATTCTACGTTGCTTGGTCATAGATATTCATGTTTTCTCTATGAACCGTTATGAGTATCAAGATGGCTTTAATTTTAATAAAGCATACAATGCTAAAGCGTTTATAAATCAAACGTTCAACACACGTCGAATTCCCCTGGTCGGGATTCTACGTTGCATGATAAGCTATATGTATATTTACTCTATGTACAATTATGTGTATGAGTATGCCTTTAATTTCAATAAAACATGCAATTCTAAAGCGTTTATAAACCCTGCGTTCACAACACGTCAAATCGCTTTGGTCGGGATTAGACGTAACTTAATACACGCAATATTTATATCATCAAAGCAACAAATGACCACTGAAATGAACGCAGTTTTTATTCATATACATGTATATACAACCATACATATATCCTCTATGTTAAATACGAAAAACAAATGGTTATATAACATCAAATCTGTCGAAACTGTATTTGCTGGGATATGAGAAATACTAAGATTTTATTTGTAATAAAGCCTATCGTATACTTACCTCCCCATCCTAACAATAAATTGATAACATCTTATATCCATATAACAGTAATAAAAGACTGACCTGGTTTGGATCCTGTAGTCAAATTAAAACTATTAATAAATAAACTCACCAATAGACTCCGCAATGTTTTTCTCAAGAAATCCATAATAGATTTATCATAAAAAGCACAAATTTATATTGGAAAATATCTCAATTATTATCACTATACTTGCCATATCTCCAATTTTATTTCTGAATTCATTTTTTTCATTAAATTATTCTATGTTTTAGCACGAGACATGCTTTCATTGTCAACGCTAATTTTCAAATGGCCGAGACAGAGTATATGAGATACATAATCCATTCAATAAAGCATGGCTTATGCACATTAAACATAAACATAGATTTATCTCCCCATCCCCATATACATGCTTTACCTAGGCTTATTAATTTCTCTATTTGTACTGCCAAAACAAATCTACATTTTATCCCAGCAAATACTGTATGCTATGTAGAATTACCGAAATTCAACGTTTTTCAGACGTCGTCTTTCCTTGCTTGGTCAATAACACTTCGGCGAGCTGCTCTTGGTGCTCCATGGCCATCGAATTCAATATCCTCTACGACTTGAGAAAAATTCATGTTTCCTTCCACTTTGCTTATTTGTTTTGTCTGTCTATGACGCACACTTGTTAAATTCCGTTTTTAATTCTGAAGATTTGAATGACTATATTTTTCTTACCGATTATATACGCATTACTCGATAGGGGTGTATATTAATCCCTTGAAGACGGGGTCTTGTTTTGCCTCGGAACGATTTTCGCACAGTGATCACATGGTTCATTGGGGTTTTGTTTTGTTCAGAAAAAAATCATCAAAAGAACATGCCCTGCCGCGCCAAAGGGGGGGGGGGTCTCAAAACATGATTAAAATTGCCTCAAAATAATACACATTAAACAATTCGGATTTGATAGGTGTGTGAATGAATGATCATCATCGCATTATTCGAATGAAGAATCACTACTCCCACTTTAGTCGTCAAGGCGCAAAGTCCGACAATATTTATCATTACAGTATATGTTTTAATATATTTTATTAATTTATATGATTATCATAATATTAGTTATTATTCTGCTTTTTTCATATATACTTGTATCTAAGCATAACATTGCGTCATGTAAGTTATTGATTTTTTTGTACTTATAACATTTATTGAGGGCGGGGGGTCTCAAAACATGATTAAAATTGCCTCAAAATAATGCACATTAAACAATTCGGATCGGATAGGTGTGTGAATGAATGATCATCATCGCATTATTCGAATGAAGAATCACTACTCCCACTTTAGTCATCAAGGCGCAAAGTCCGACAATATTTATCATTACAGTATATGTTTTAATATATTTTATTATTTTATATGATTATCATAATATTAGTTATTATTCTGCTTTTTTCATATATACTTGCATCTAAGAATAACATTGCGTCATGTAAGTTATTGATTTTTTTGTACTTATAACATTTATTGACTGTTTAGGGCATGGTGTTTCACAGCTAGCCAGATAGCTTAGTCGATAGAGTATCTGCCTAATTATCCCAAAATCATAGGTTTGCTCCTGGATTCAGCCCTTCAAAAAACAAAAACGCCAGAAGTAATGTTTCTCATATATTACCTGCAATATATAATCTCATCGAAACGGGAATTTTGGAAATGCAATATAATATACGAACATGATGCACTCTTGCCAAACATACATGTTTGTATGTTCATTTATAATGCAAGAGGCATGTAGCTCAGATAGTAGAGCAAAGGGCATGCACTCATTAGTTCTTGGGTTCAAATCCCATCTTGAATGGCAAAAAAAAAACATTTTCAGGATGTTGGTATTTGGATTGATTTTAATAATAATCAGTATTAATGTTTTAAATGTAGAATTGGAAACACAGTGATGATATGTGACTTACTTAAGCATTGTATCGTGTTTTTTATTAACTTGCATAATGCTGAGTAACTCTTTTTACTAAGAAACTAGTCTTTTCTAGATTTATTTTAAACCAATTTCCAATTTTGATAGAGTTCATGTTGAGTCGAAACGGTCTAGCTGTTGAATGTTGTCTATACCGTACACCTTGAAATCGTCTTCTATTCTTGCTTTGAGAAATGTCTCACCGTTTCGAACTCACGTCTTCTCCAGCTTGCGTCTTCTTACCAAGTCTCTTGCTACTTTTGCGATATTGACATTCTTTGACGTCAAGTGCGCATTCACGTATATTTTCAGGCGTTTCTAGCAGCGCTTCGTATAATCTGAATCTTAGCTATTCTTAAATTTCAAACGGACTACTATTGGTTTCGCTGCACTTTCATTCTACAGTTTTGGCAGATTTCGTCGGCAGAAATTTCAACTCCATTGTCCTTGAAGATATCCACCATTTACTCTTCTTTAGCAATTTCTCGCTTTTGTGTTTATTGGTAGCACTGTCATACGACGCTGTCGATAATGATAATATTATCCATTTGCGAATATTTTGCGAGGGTAACAACTTTGAAATCCATTTCAGATATAATTTTTCCTCTCTATTAAGTCTATTTAGCTCATCAACGTCCTCCAAATACTTTCAAACTTTTTGTATTTGTTTTAAGATCAAATCTATTTTAGCATTATCTTAAGATTATTATTCTGTTACACTAGGTATATGAGGTTATTCTCCCATTTGTGGCAATTTTATTTTGCTACGAGTAAGTGTTGTTATCCGAGCCTTTCATGTCGTATATGATTGTCGGGTTCGCCCTTGTACTGGGTCCACAGCTGATCTCTTTGGTGGTGTCATTATTTTATCATATTGATCAAATTTACCCTTGCGGTGTTTACCTTGCACAATGATACCGAGCGATATATTCTATTACGAAAATCCACAGTTAAATTTTATGTTATCGCTCTATTGCAGTATCAATGTATTTGCTTAACTATTAAAGACATATAGTTTGTAGGTGATGGCTAGATTATATATGATATGATGTTTTGGTTTTAATGTTTGAATTGCGTCTATTTTTTTATTTATTTATTCTTTTGTATATATCAACAAATGTTATGCATGGTAAAATAACATGTTAAAACAATGAATGATTGAGTACACTAAATATTAACACATATACTTGTTGAATAATACAAGGATAGTCCGTGAAAGTCCTAAAGCTTATTTCCAACGGGGTCCCATACGAAAGTAACAACCGATACAGTGCCATATAAAGTGCTTTACAGTAGACTAGAACATAAAAGAGTTAGAACTGTTAGGGATTAAGTCCGTTTAGTTCTTTGTTTGTAGCCCTTTTTACTAAACACTTCTTGGCTTCTCTCATAAACTGTATATAGTTTGTGATGTTCTTTACATGTTCAGGGAGATTGCTTCAATCGTTTATACATCTTGTATAAAACGTTTCAGACTCTACCCCTTTTAACTGTGGTACAGAGAAATTTTTAGCGCAAGCCCTGGTTCTTAAGTTATATGTGTTTGCTAGTAATTTGAAGCCAGATGTGAGATAACCTGGTCTTGTTTTATGGCATATTTTGTAAACTTGATTCAGTCGAAGCTGTTGCACTCGATCATGTACATTAAAAAATCCTAAAGTATTAAGTTCGACTTGACCAATGTGTTCTTTGGGACCACGATTTAATATATAGCGCACAATTTTGTTTTGTGTGATTTGCATTTTTCGTTTTATTTTAATTGACAAGGAGGGATACCAACTGTCATCGTTGTCAGGCCATTTATCTAATAAGATTTTTTTAACAGGACCGCTATAATCCACTCATCCTTAAACTTATCGTTTAAGTAAGTAAGTTTCATCCTCAAACCTCATCTTTAAGTTTGAACTACATTTTCCGCTATCCTCATCCTTAAGTTTCATCCTTATCCTTAAATTTAAGTCTAAAATCCAACTTTTTGAAAACTGTTACTACGATGGAATATTATGAATGAAAATAACATTTTCATAGATGTCCAGAAAATTTAATCTACACCATAGAAGAAACATTTTTTTCTTATAAATCTTATTTTATTACGGACGTCCTAGCAACAATAATGTAAAGAAACATTTAATAAAAATTCATCTAAAGAGAAATTTCATTGTAAAATATTAAAGATAAAAACATGTCATGAAAAAAGTTGACCTTCGCATAACACGTCACAATTTGATTTTAAAGTATCCTTCGCTAAAAAAGACAACATTTACTCCAAAGTTCATGTGCTATACACATGTTTACGCTCCAAATGCTACAAACCGCATTAACATTTGTCAAACGCATTTTTATAACATAAAGTTATTTCTTGAGGACCTCCGGAGCTACCTTAAAAATTTTCAAGGTCATCCTTAAAACAGGGGTACCCAACGAACCAAAATTGTATGTTAGTCTTAAACGTTGAGAAATATTCCGAAACGTATACATAATCTAAAAATATTCTGATATTGAATCCTACAAGGCCCATATATCTGTTCATATTTTGCTAGCTAGCTGATCATTAAATGCACCATTTTACCTAAATTATCTGTTCTTTCAAATTGCTAGCTAGAGCAATCAGAGCAGATCTGAAATATTAAATTGTTAAATTAACTTATTTCATTATTTTATCTAAAAATTATAGATACCAAAATATGAATTAAAATGCCATTTCTTTGTTGATTGCTAGATATAACAGCTCATTTTAATCTAAATCAGTAACATAACTAGCTGTTTGGTTTTGAATCGGCAACTGAAACGTCATATCTGTTCACAAGATCTGTTCATATTACTAGCTAGCTGGGGTGGCCATAAGAACAGATATATGGTAGAACAGATCGTTGGGTGCCCCTGTTAAAATTTGAGGATAAGGATAAAGATGAGGGTAGCGGAGAACAACGTCATTCTTAAAAGTTACTCTCAACCTAAAATTTGAGGATAAGTTTAAGGATAATGGTAGCTGAGAAAAGGGGTCCAGATAAATATGTTCACCCCGTGTTTTTCGCGATGTTCGAATGTTTATCTTGTTATGATATTTTTACTTCGACTCAAGCACAATGTCATGTGCAATCATACTTTGAATTAAAGGCCGATAAAACAATGCAAATTTTAGATGCCATCAGTTAAAACCTTTTGTTAAAACCTAATTCAAAACTCAGACATGAAATTAGGCATCCCGGAAAAAGTCACGTCATGGCAATGCCTATTTAGTAATTTTATGCATAACCATTTCCACTAAAAGGAGCGTGTAAAGAGAAAATCCTATTTAAAACACCATTACCCATAAAATACTACAGTATTTATATGCAATTCTTTCTTATATAATATTCTGGTACATATATCCAACGATACCTTCGATTTTTACATATATATTGTTTGTTCTAAATGTGCCTCAATATCGCCCACCTCGAATGACACTGACAACCGGCTTTACAAGGCAAATGTCACATGTTAAGTATTTTGGCAGTATACATTGGTATACATTGGTATCCATATGATTCGCGTAGTGCTATTGGTATCCATATGATTCGCGTAGTGCTATAGAACCTAATTGTTACTACTTTACCGATACAGAGTTCGTCAGAAAATTTACTAATGTTGATGGTTTTAGTATTCTTCATTTCAATATTAGAAGTCTAAGCTGTAATTTCGAGTCAA
>LQRL01179792.1:0-10453 GCA_001703475.1 Hydroides elegans | reverse complement strand
AAGTGTCTTGACGAGGGGCCGAAGTGTCTTTTCTAAAAGGGGCCGAAGGGGCCGAAGTGGTAGGGGCCGAAGTGGTAGGGGCCGAAGTGTCCAATCCCCGGGACCCCCTTCAGAGCAACCACCATGAACATTGCGCAAATGACAAAACTATGAAAATCAACATATCTAAGGTGGATCACCAAAAGTCTGATAAAAAAAACACATTTTAGCCCAATCTCTCGCATAGCATAACTCCGAGGTTACATGAAAGCATAAGAAGCAACTTTTTAAAGAAAAAGGGTGGTTATACTGATATACTGCGTGTTTTCACGTTAATCTTGTTATAAAACATAAGACCAAAAGCAGGTCACGTGAATAAAAGCTGCGTTCAAGCAAAAAAAGCTCGAACATAATGCAAAAATGCTCGTATTTTGCCTGAACATAAGGTTTATCTTGTTATGTTTTTATACAAAAGTGGCTTTATAGCATCCGGTTTTCGAGATTTTATTTCCGGGCTTTTTGTTAGCGTGAAAGCGCTTTAAGCTTTCAAAGGACACACAATTTGTGTAAGACTAAACCAGAGTAGATTGACCATGCAATAGCGTGAAACATTAACATTTGCGAAACATAATCAAATCGATGAAAATCTACAAATAAAAAGTGTTCCTATTTTTGTAGATAGCTTTACTGATTGTATTTATTTAGAGAGCTTGAATCTGGAACGGAACCAAATTTCGTGAAAGGTTAAAATCAAAATATTGCATATACCACTATTTGATATAAATATGTTTGATAATTGTTTATAAACGTATCCCAAAAATGTGTACAAAAATTTGTACTGCGCTGAATCCATTGGTGTCTGTATCTGTTTGCAGATAGTAATCATACCAACATATAAACATGAATACATACCAATGCATGTAGTTTGATCCATAGGGTCGATCTCATATCCATCCCCACAGCATGTCCAGCTTCCGGGAATATTGTAACAGATTTCGTCGACAGAACAATCATCTATGCCTAGACCACAACCTTGAATTACTGGACAAAATTATATATAAATTCGACTTTACCAATAGATTTAAGGCATTATTTCAAAAGTGAAAATTATGCCATTTATACAGATTATAGGTGTATTAATTCAGTATCTTGTCACAATATATACTTTATTTACCTTCAGTAGAATCTGAGGTATACCAACTTCAAAATTTTGGGTGGTGTTCGACCCCGACCTTGAATTAGTGGACAACTGATATTCATGCATGTATTCGCAACGGTGTTTGCTATGTCAACCATTAACCATAAGAAAACCGAACAGTGAAATCATCTGAAGCTATTTGTTTAAATTTTGACTAGATACTTGATATCTTAATATGTTTCTGTTACATAATCATGAACAATACATGTATGTTCCTGGATATGACAAAACAGATTAAAATAATGAATCTACTCTGAGTTTTCTTTAACAAACTTGATTTATACGGTTGTATTTTTTATGATAGTGTATCTAAACACCAACAAAAGACTACTTTAGGAAGAGTTGTAGTATGTTACTTGTTTAGACCATACACTTTATGTACAAGTTTATCGAAACTCAAAACAGTGATTGAAAACCAAACTACTATGCTATATGTCATTATATAAATTAATCAATGTTCTGAGATTACATCAGTAGTTCATTTTTTGTGTGGTTCAAACAATCAAATTGCAAATGCTAATACATATACATGCATGAATACCATCTGTCCAGTAATTCAAGGTCACATGCTAAACACACCCACAATTTTGAAGTTGGTATACCTCAGAGTCTACTGAAGGGAATGAGTCTATATCTTATGGCAATATACTCAAATAATACACCTATTATATCCATAAATTTCATAATATTCAGTTTAAAAGAAGAACATCAAAACGATCGGTCAATCCTTATATTCAAATATTCTGTCCAGTAATTCAAGGGCCTGTTCTATGGCACATTCGTCTATGTCTGTAGAAATTCATTAAAATAGTTAATTTAAGTTATTTCACATCATATATTTATAAGAGTTTGTTCGAATCTCCTAATTTACCTAACAATGGTTTAAAGTTATGTCTGTAGCTGCCATTTATCATATATTATGTAAACCTTTGATCCAATCATTGAAACTGTCATCTTTTGAAATATTTATACCTGTATATTACGTCTATTATGTATTTATTTGATCCACCAAACGATTGATTTCGAATCACATATTTCAACCGATTGATTTCATAGCCAAAACTTCAAATATGTGCTATGGAACAAATTAAATGTCAAGACAAATGCTTATGAAAAAGTCAATAAAAGCATTAATATTTTAAAGTTAAATCAGCAATTATTTGTTATTTAACAGTGCTTTATTACGAATTTAAAATAAAATAAAGCATATATAACAATTCATGCAAAAATATTTTCTTATATACATGTACATATGGTATACGAAACAGGGCACTCGTATACGCATATGGTATACGACACTGAAAAGCTTGTATACCTATTTTGTATACGCTAGAGTGAGAAGGTGTTGAATATAAGGAAATGAATGCATACCGTTGCAGGAATAATCACCAAAGTCCATTTCATAACCGGAATCAGTGTCACAGCATGTGAAGTCCCCGGGAGAATTGTAGCAAACTTCGTCTCCAGTACAGTCATCTATTCCAAGACCGCATTCGTCTATGTCTGGGTGAAGTAATTAAGAAAATATATTGGTAATATCAAATCACATAGAAGTACAAAAAGCGTTATTCGGGTACTTTATAAATAGCACAGAAGCTAATCTAGCTTGAAAATTGTCAAGATATAAGTCATATTTGACCATACCATTAATTAATGTTTAACCTCTAAATTATTAGGTATCAAACCGTTGCATGGTATTTTAAATTTAAGATTTTTAGATTATGCAACTGTTGCAAGAGTAATAATGATTTGATATAACCAAAGAGCATGCAACGCACAATAAAAAAAGTGAACAAATCATTCTCTAATGATTTAATGGATGAAAGGATGAAAGGCTATTGATTTGATAGTGTATCCAGCTGTTATACTCAAACATGGTCATTGTAATATCTTGAAATATCAATGTTAATACCACAAACAGCAGATATGTAAGCATTTGTATGCTTGGAACACTTTCAAATCCATGTGAACCTCCTTAGTACATATAGTATTTTTATTAATAACAAACCAATTTGGTTCAATATGGTCATAAAGAAAAATCACAACTAAACCTACGTCTGCTATTAAAAAGAATATGTATGAATACATACCGTTGCAAGAGTAGTCCATCCATTCCAGCTCATATCCCTCTCCACAGCAAGCGTGTCCTCCTTGATAATTGTAACACGTTTCGGTTCCCGTACAATCATCCGTTGAATCTGAGCATTCGTCTATGTCTATGTTAAGAAAATAAAAAGCCTTAGATTCACAGATCAACAATTAGTTATGTGGTATGTTTTGTATCGAATCAATATATACTTCTGAAATACAAAGTATTTATACCGCCTAGTGAATGTCATTCTACTCTTAGCTCGTGGCGTTAATCGAATTGAAAGGTAAAGATGCAAACGTCATAATGATTATGATATATGCTAATAAATATTGTCTAGGTGATGCTCACTGATACATTTATTTGACGTACATTTAAATGACATTTTGTATATACCTTATCATAATTTTAATGCATAATGTCGCATTACGAAAAGCACTAAATTTACAACGTATAGCTGAACAAAACTTTTGAAAATTGGCATTGAAGCTATATGAATGACGAACAGTTCAATAGAGAATTATAAAAGGTGTTTGCAAGCTTGTAAGTAACAGCCATATGACGGCTTAGGTAATGTTTTATCTAATAGGCATAAAATCATAAAAAGAAAATACATTAACAATTATATTAATCACATTTTATTTTTCTTGAATACTTTATCATTTACGTACATATTTACTGAAACAACAAAGACAAATTAAAATATGATTTAAAACTCACCAATGCAGCCAAACATATCATCATAAGAATAACCTTCAGTGCACATATCTATGAATAAACATAAAAACAATGATATTCCATTAATTACTTTCTTTATGATCGCAATTTATTGAAAAATATAAATCATTGTAATTTAGTAAAATCGCATTAATCTGCTATTAAACTCTTTTCAAAGCATAATCAATCAATTCACAATAGCAAAAAGAAATAAAAGCATATGTTGAATATTTACTTACCAAATCTTAACAACATAGCTATTGGAATAAGAGTAAAATGTACTCATGCCATTTTTTTATTACTTACTTCTCTTAACTCGCTTTGGGTGGTAGTTCTCTGAATTCTCACCAATATCTTTAGCTAAACAACACAAAAATGATATTTATCAACCACATATGTTTACTGATAAAGGATATCGGTCTGTCAAATTAATTTTGATAACTTATTGTTGCAATGTTTTCTGTAATCATCACATAACAAAAAACCTCAATTTGCCAAAGAAACAAATATTCTAGACGATTGAACCCAGTGGAAATTCTTCTTGTAAATCAATCTGATTGTGATATATAGAATTAATCATTGTAAAAATTGAACTTAGTATGAATATATTGATTGTTTTTTTTTCCAAAACAAAAACAGGCAAAATAATCAAACGAACTACTTCACAAATCTTACCCATTTCATGAAGATTGAAAACACCCCCGTCCGCTATGTCTAAAGCACCCATCTCTATATGAAAGTTTCCACCTGCAGTCAGTGTGCCCTCTAAAAAATAATATCGTTACATGGAACGTGTAAATTATTTTCTTTCTTATCCAAAAGTTTTTGTTTGCATGAGTTTTTGTAATGTTTGAGTTAATTATATATATATATATATTCAAATTATAAATTTGTATTATTTTGATAATGCAAATTAACAATTATCGGCATACGATAACCTGCCATAATTGTTTATTCAAGCATTTACTCAATACTGTGGCGCTTCATATATTTTCTCCACATACACAGAGAAAAAATATATATTTGGTACCTCTCGTGAGATTTCACTTAATGTCTACATTTTTTTACATTTCTCTGAATAATTACAAATTATTACCATATCAAAATAATAAGTTAGATACCTATGGATACCGTTCCCAAAATGTTCACATCATTGAGCATTTTAACGTTGGCGCCTTTTTCAATTGTGAGGCTAGAGACAGTTGTTTCTTCAGTGATGATGCATATTGTGCCACTCGAAATCTTATGACAAAACAAAAATAATACCATAATAGAATGATAGATATTAGAAAGATATTTTACATTGTCACTCCTTTCTAAAAGTAATAAATGATAATGAATAGCACTACTTTAAATACAAATGAACACGGCTATAGATACATAGTTGATATTTATAAAAGGCACGTTAAAAACAATGGCGCGTTTTAGCCAAAATGTGTTATCATATTTTCTTAATATATTTCTTAATGTAACTCTCTTTTAATTCATCATGATGATATGCTTTTATTTCACTTAAAATTGTGCTGTAATGGGGTCAATATACAGGGAAAAAGAGGCCTTAGATAGTGGCGGCAGCATATTACAATATGCATATATTACTCAGGATTCACCTTTAAAGTTATATATCTTTTCTTTTTAGTTTATAAATAAAAACATTAAATGTGTTCGTATAAACTAATATGAAAAAATAACAAATAAAATACCCCAGACCGTAACATGTTCCATATTATTCACGGCACATTCTAAACCAAATACGTAACTTCGAGTTACACATATGATAAATATCCAAAAGAGATTGAACTTCATTTTGATTCTTAAAGTTTGTGTTGGAGGTTTAAATATACAGTTTAAAATATGGATGTTATATTTCCTTTTTTATAAGAAGCATCAACTGATGCTTTCATTTGTATGTTTTGTTTAGATACATATGATGTATTCACAATGCTGCAATTGTATACCATGGATTGTCCAGACAGATCACAGTTCATTATATATTATTTGACCTAGATAACTGTTTAACATAAATAGAAATGTTTTGAATACACAATTAAATATGTGTATTAGTTTGTGTAAAAACTAAATATAACTTTATGGTCAATTCCAATTTTCGGGTCAAATAATGTTCCACATTCCGAAAAGGGCGCACCGTGATGCATTTTTATATAGACATGATAGTGTATATTATGGTCTCTATATCAAAGAATTTTATATTTATTTATGGAAAAAGTTACCGATATATATTATATCATATCATTGATCATACTTAAAAACCCACTTTCATACTTTTGCAAAACAAGCTAACTCTCTGCGAAAAAGAAATGCGTTATTTAAAGTAACAGTATTTTAATTTCATATACGGGGTTCTTATCGACTGGTTAGGAGAGCAAACACAAATATCAAAAAGCAAAATCTTCTAAAATGCTTTACGTGATGTCCTATTTGATAAAATATCGGTCTAAATTATTCAACCAATTTAAAGAAACCACCCAAGTGTCTACAAAATATGTTGTATAGTTACATTAGGGGTTTATCAAAATATATAGTAATTAGGTTGTTTAACTACTTAAGGCGACGATATTTTGATACCAAAAAAGTCATACCATGTTTGTTATATTTGGTACAATAGCCAGTCATTACGCTTTTGTATAGTTTAAATACTACAATAACAAAACTAGTATATCAAGAAGAAGTCAAATATGGTGATTGATCACGCTAATCATTATTTGCCTTAAGATATGTGTTTAAAGAAGGGCTCGCGATTGACCATTTATTTGTGTGGACCAAAAGGGACCCTTTACTTAAGAAGCCTCAGGAATCACGTATTGCAAACATTCTAACACATAATTGGTAAATAGTTTATTGGATATGACAGACAAAGTGTGTATTTAAATTGTAAAAGGCAATCATTCATACCAACGCATGTGTCATCAAAAATAACTTCATTCATCTAAAGTTCGATCTAGTTATATGTTAAAAATACTATACTCAATAATTAAACAGATATGCTGCTCATATCTTATTATTCATTCTATTAAAATATGCATTTATTGCATATGAATAGTTCATATACAAAGTATTTCCATAATATCTTCATTTCTTGTCCCCATATTTCGAGACAAAAACTTTATACTAAAACAATTTTGAATAAAGGACAAACGAAAAAACAGCAATCCTTTAAAGTAACAATATCAAGATAGGAATAATTGCTCTAAGTTAAAGTGTTATCTGCATTAATATGTTGGAATGGTTATCGGCAGTTGAAGTCATTATCTATAACTCAATAAAAATATTAAGCCATTTTTACATGTTAGCTGTATCCGCACATATAAGTGAGCAAATGTTCATTTGTGAAATCAAATTGAATGTCTATCGTTAAAGCTACTTTTTTTTGTCGAACAATTGCAATTTAATTGTCCTGTGAATAACATAAACAAAGGCATTTAAAAGGCAACGATTCATATTTTGAACAAAATTATCGCTTTGGAGTTTATCGGCTTAGATTTTACTTCGGGTTATGGATGGGCATATTACCACATGGACATTCTGATGCTTTCCTCCTTATTTTCACGCTTGTATTTACTTAAAATATCTGCTAAAAGTGATGTTATCTATTAATGGTAATTACACAATTTGCAATTATAAAAATAAACATCGATAAAAATAAATGCGCTATGACATTAGTTAATTTCTAAAGCAACCGATAACCATTTTTATTATTTTATGTTTTGCTTTGTCAGATTTATTTCATATAATTAGACTTATTTGCATTAAAGTAAGTGTTTCATAATTTGTAAATTATTTATAAACAGCCATATGATATTCCTTTTCCGACCAATCAAATAATCCAGCAATTAATTTTGCCCACTAAGTTTAATTATCATATCTGAAGTCAAATGTTTTACTTATTTTTCACCTTTCAATCGCAAATGGGATATAATTTTCTCATTTCGATTGCTTGTGTTTTTGTTGCGGTCACAGGTGTGTTTATTTGTAATATATATCGAATCTTTATCTGTAATATGAACAATTTAATATGTCACTTTTAATAATTAAGATCCATTTATTAGAATAAATGCTCAACACTGACTTTTTATTGAGTCGTGAATACCGACGGCTAAAGCAAATATCAAGTTATGAATGAAGGGGACATTTATTGGTTCATCGTTTGATCTCAAACTTTAAGATAATGTAAATTGATGTGAGAACAACAACATTAGCATAAAACATTTGAGGCATTTATATTCATAAAAAAATCATGCACCCGTACCATGATTCTCAAAATAGCGTCTCAAAAAGTTTTATTCTCGGTTTTAAAATAATCAAATATATTTTATATCAATGTTGTCAAATGCATAATTATGTTTCTGAAAGTATTCTGGTCTCAACATGACTTAATATTAATGATAAAGATAACAAGATGATATGAACTCAACTTCCTGCTTTAGATTACCATTCAACACTGATATATATAAAAGCAATCCATAAAAGCAAAATTTATATAGAAGTGTTTATAATAGTTTGCCAGTTTTTTAGAGTACACACCATTGAAAAAAAATCTAATATTTAGAGTGGTTGATTACTTAAAAACGGTCGATTTTCAATAACATTCATATTCATGTACAGTTAGTATCCTTATCTATGTTTGTCAACATTTAATTTTATAGAAAGAATTATAAAATGAAATTTTTCTTGCACAATAAATTGATTTGATTTACATTAAATCGAATTTATCTTAAGCGCAAGCATCTATGAGCAAACTCATTTTTGACAAAAGCATCTTAATAAGTCTGCAAACAGAACATATTATTATTTTTTTTTACAACTTGATTGACTTTTTATGAGGTATTCACATTCAAAATGTATATCAACAGCTTTTCCTCATCTATTTGAAGCACAAAAAAAACGTTGAAATTCCTTCGAGAAACGTTTAGTGATGTGATTATTCTATATCATTTCCTACACTCATTATTTTGGTAAAATTTACCTCGAATTCATATAAAATCTATGTATAATGTGCTTTGTTCAATGGCGTAGTTTATTCTAAATTCTCATTGTCATGCACACGATCCGGGGAACAACATCAGAGTTTTTCTTACTTAAATATATACACACAATAAAACTCTACTGAAACGTTACGATGTATAGAGCTATCGTAGTGTGGGGTTTTATAACGATCCATGGGGGAATACATACAGATGATATATAAATCAGAGATTATCTAAATCAGTTAGAATTGAATCGGATCTTTTATGATTTTTCATTGTGTTTCCTTTTTGACCTAACGTGTTTTTGGGGAAAACGGTCGGCATATTAAAAGAATTTGAAGAGTTTTGACGCCTGACCACAATCCCTCTATTTCGTTGTTGCTGGGATTAATACTCATCCCAGGTCCCTGCTAAAATAGATCACTTATTATTTTGCTTTCAAACTTATCATACTGGTTAACCCGGAAGTCAATTCGCAAACAATGTTCCTTAATAAATGGGCTATATTTTTTGCAACACATGCATTATTTGAATCATTATTTGGATTGCCTATTGCATATGGGAAGAGAAGACAGCGCTTACCTAGTACATATTCATTTAATAATAATACATGTTTATATTTGTTTTCAAATATGACGTATAAACGTATGAAAATATGTGTATATTTTGGTGCCAGCAAAAGGTCATTTTTCATTCTCATAATTTTGATACTCTAGGATGATTCTTTTTCGAAACTGGACAAAATATGCTATTAAAAACCCAGATAAGTAAATAAATGGTGGTCTCAGGCCTGTCCTGCGTATGTCGTAAAATAAATTACGAATTACCGGGATACAGTTAGTCGAGCAAACAGTATACACAGAAAATCGATTATCGTTGTTTTTTGTTAAAACGCTTTTTTACGCTTTGCTCATTTGTATTAAAACGGTACATTTATATTAATATCAGAAGGTAAATTGTATTTCAGCTCTGTTCAATCATATGGATACTTTTGGAGCTTTGTGTTGCGCTTGGGGTACAAAGGGAAGGGACATCGACTCTTAGTCTTACCGCACTCAAACCTAGATAAATTAGCCATATGCTGAAAGGACGTTCAGCGAGCATTGGTATTGGTATTGGTATCGGCTGCCAGGGCTTTCGCCCACCCCGTTAAATGCCACTCTGTGCCACAGGGGGGATCCTCTATCAAGCGGGCATGTCTTCCTCCTTCTCTTTCTCTCTAATTCATCCTCACCCTACCCCTTGGAAGGCATGCTCGCTGAACGTCCCTTCAGCATAAGGTTAGTTAGTGTAGGTTTGAGTGCGGTAAGTGCTGATAGATATGAGTCGATGTCCCTTCCCCCCCATACCCAGACACCTGCTTAAATACAATCTAAGTCGTTCGACGTTTTCCCTTGGTGAGGGCCTTAGCCCATCCCGATACATAAATCGTGCACTTCTCACCAACGCACATATAAGCTACCTACCCCCTCCTTTAAAACACGG
>LQRL01179785.1:53925-65139 GCA_001703475.1 Hydroides elegans | reverse complement strand
TTGTTTCTATGTTCTGTGTTGTTTTTCAATGTGTATAACTCATAGATAGTATAGTTTCTTGACCTTAGTATAACCTAGTACATAGTTTTATAGTCTAGATACCCCCCGTGCAAAAATCCCTTAAAGATATGTATAGTAGTCCAAAATCATAGTCGTTTTTAGTCGGCAAAACATTGTAGTTTTTTAGTCGACCAAACTTAGCGAGTTTAGTTTTGTGTTCACGTGTTACAGACATGGAAGGAGTTATTGTCAGCAAGACATTACAGGAATTTGTAAGTGTTCTTCATTCGACCATTTGCGATTTGAAAACTCGATTTAACCATATAAATGTGCATCTAAACTGAAAAAAAATGGTTTATTATATCCTATATTAGATCCTAATTGAGCTTATGAGGCACATTTATATGCTATGGTCTTGGTTTCATGTCTAATTTGACTCTACAAGGCAGCAATGAATTTCTATATTTTGCAAAGAATAATTGATTTGAAATAGTTTTCTCGTACAATTAACATCATTTCGAGATTTATTCAAAGTTGGACCCATGGCCCTGTCACTATTGACAAAGCTATTTATGAAGATTTTATTAGCTCATGCCAGTGATATTAATTGTACATAGTTTTATAATTGTTGTAAAGCAACACATTTTTGTTTGCAAATTATATGGGAATTCAATTGAACCTTTATAAAAGTCGAATTAGTTCCCAGATTCAAAAGCGTTTTCCTATATCTTAATCAAGACAAAACACTACACGGATAATAATGAAAATGAAACTTAAGAAATGTATGGAAGAATAAGAAGTTTTAAGAATTTTAAAGATTTTTTTTAAGGAAAATGTTTTTGAATTCGGGCCCCAGGTTTAGTTATCACGTGACATACATCTCACTCTCAAGTCTTTCATTATCGACTATTTTGCGATTGCTTTTTATGAATTTTAATGACATATATATATAATTTTTGATATATACTTTAAAAAGCATGTTTATGAATACTGTATTGTTCATGTTTACACGTTACTTGTCGTGTGTTATATAGATTTGGACGGTTATAATTGATATCTAGAAGCTTTACTTTTTACATCAGGATAATTGATACATGGAATTATCATTAGTTCCATTGTATTTAATAGGTTACGTGCTATATTTGATAATTTGCACATCAAAGTGCCCATAAAATATAAAACTTGGTGCTATGCAGTTTTGGTGCTACATAGTTTTAGTTGGAACCAGCGTTTTTAACATTCAGGTTCGAAATATATTGGTGCTACATCTAGATTCAGTATTATTTGTTGTTAACAGATATCAGTATATAAATAAGAACGAATATGGTAAGAAGTATCAATATTTGAATTGAATTTGTTTTTGGTAATAAACAGCTTTTTAATTACGCCTTTTTATTTTTATACAAGTTCGTTACTCAGAAAATTATGTTTTTTGAAATTACAAACAAGAAGCTATATGAGATTTCAAAAGTACAAGCGTTCAACTATCTGAATATATACCGAGTAATATTTAAGAAAGCTTCACAAAAATCAAGCGAGTCAATTGTCTTTAATTGTTTCCAAATAAGGGATTTTATATAAAATGAAACAGTTTCCTTTAATAAAAGATTAGTCTATAGCCACCACCTTATTTGTATATACACAAGAATCATCAAATATATTCTCTGGAACATAAAAGAAAAAGATATCCATATATCTTAAACTATGATAGAATGGTTAGAATTCACACAAGAACTTAAACTTTCTGGACTCTGATAAGCTTGATGATATTATTGTACTTTGGCATTCATGTCCAGGACTAGATATTGTTCACTGGCGTTAACTAGGTTCGCTAGGTTCACCAGTGAACCAGGTCAAATATATGGTGCTCTACGTTCGCTGCGTTCACCAATGAACCGAGTCGTAACCCCGTTCACTACGTTCGCTAGGTTCACCAAAGCATGAAGCGAAAGAATGCCATACATAATTATTGCGTCATAATACGTTTCCTTGCTAAATGCCATGTTTTGTTTACGTCACAGCGTTTAGCATTCGTGACGCAATAAATAATTTGAATATTTACAGTGATTCTGGTGTTTTCTATAGAAAGTGTCAACACTTATCAATATTTAACAAGCCAAGATTCATTTTGAAAATAAAGAAACACGAAAGAAAATAAGATTTAAGAATATGCTATATTCTTTTTTAATTATATCTACCCCATATGTAAACAGATGGAGTTTTGAATAATCATTTCCTACATATTTCAGTGAACGGGTATTGTGCTAGCATTCACTGGTGAACCTAGCGAACGTAGTGAACCGGTATTGTGCTAGCATTCACTGGTGAACCTAGCGAACGTAGTGAACCGGTATTGTGCAACCGTTCACTGGTGAACCTAGCGAACGTAGTGAACGGGTATTGTGCTACCATTCACTGGTGAACCTAGCGAACGTAGTGAACCGGTATTGTGCTACAATTCACTGGTGATAAACCGAACATGCGCCATGCTTTTATACATATCCTATAAAAGTGTTTGGTGAACCTAGCGAACCTGGTGAACCCCGGTGAACATATTCGAGTTCTGGACATACCTCTACTTTGGATGCCGTATCAAACGCGCCGACAAACGAAAACCATTTCTTAACTTATCAAATTTCATCCTATACAAACCTGAATATGTTTTTCCAAAATGCCGCAGGTCATATTACGACTTCAGAAATAACTGTAATTTATTCAATATATTTGTCACTTTAATGTAAGTTGATTATATAAGATACTTCGAAAGGGAGGTTGTTGATATTTGGAAAAGCAAGAATGAGAGCCAATAGAATGATAAGCAAGGCAAAACTTTAGTTATAGGACCATCGAGGTTATTTGTCAGCGAATGAAAAAAGATAGAATTATGTCTGGCGAATTTCAAAACACAAACAATAAACACATATAGGCATATATAGGCGGTCATTTTCCAAACATATCCAAATCAGGCCAATAAACATGGACTGTTTTGCGAGCATTCCATATAAGGCATGCATTATGTTGTTTGACCAGGTATGCAGAGCTATTGAACTACATCATTTCTATGCATAAGAGATATCGGCTAAATAACATGCATTTTGTTTATTTGCTGTTGATAAAAATTTCAAGGAATTTTAAAAAAGACATTGACAGGTGTGGCAAAAATCGCCAAAAAATACAGCGTTTTTAGATTTTAAATAGACCAAAGAACAAAAAAGTTATTTCATATATAAGTGGTTTGTTAAGAAATTTTATATGGTTTAATTTAAAGCTTAAAGTAGGCTCTACCATAGTCTCATATTTACACTCTCCTAAAGACCGAAACGTGTAATTATAATGCGATATTGTAAATATCATATAACCTATGCAAAATATCTACATGTATACCTAGACTGTACTCCAGACCACAGGCGCTTACATATAAAGCGAGACTCGATCTTATATAGGCTTCACTATTGAATCTTCTCTAGACTGAGACGCTTCTTTAGACTCCTCTATAGAATCTATTCTAGACCGAGACGCTTGCAGATGAAACGAGACACAATACGGGTAGGACGTTGTTCCCATTCTTGAAGCAACTCGCGCGGAGAATCGACTTGGTCACCCTCCATTCGGTTGAGAAGAGCAGCACAACATACCGCACCTGTGTAATAAAATAAGATGGAATCAACTATATACTCTACTCTAGACTGACACGCTTGCGTATTATGCAACTCTCGATCTTCTATAGATTCCACTATAGAATCTACTCTAGGCCGAGACGCTTGCAGATAAAGCGAGACACTATACGGGTAGGACGCTGTTCCCATTCTTGAAGCCACTAGCGCTGAGAATCGACTTGGTCGCCTTCTATTCGGTTTAGTAGGGCAGCACAACACCTGTGTAATAACATAATTGAAGAAGACAACGTGAGAAGAGTTCACATTTTATATGCTTGAATAGCTATAACGTATTTCTCTTCTTTTTTTTTTCGTTGAAGAAAATGACACACGATAAACTCTTGCTCTTTTTTTTCGTGGCTTTGAGAAAAGGGGCATCAACGTGTGCCCAATGTTTTCGGTCTAAACGATAAAACAATCTTATTGCTAAAGTAATAAGCTTGATATTGATGGTACAGATCACAAACTCAAGCATTAACATACCAAATATGTTTTAACGATTCTCAATAACTATACCAGATGAAGAATATGTTTTGTGAAACAAAAAAGGCAATAACGTAATCTATCATAACATAAGGCCGCATCGGGCGCATGAGATCTCATCAGGCGCATTTAAGCCCGAAAGCCGGATGTATTTGAATAAAAACAATATTTTCGCAAAAAAGCGCTTTATCAAATATATTAGCGCTTTTTGTGTGAACGCGACATGTTTCCTTTTTTTTTCAATAAATACTAATTTCTATTTTCTATAAATACTATTTTTGTTTTAAAATTCATACCCTTTATTCCTGCATGATTTAACATTGCCGCAAAGCAAAGCGATTCCATATCAAAGTTTTTCACTCCCTGCTCAATGCACTTTTGCAGAAACTCGGTCTTATCCGACTGCTCAAAATCACAGAAGGCACCGTCCAGGCGGGCTTGTTCTGAAGGAAATTATAAAAAGAAATTAGGAAAAAAACGATTCAATATTGAAGTTTCTTATTCCCTGGTCAATACACTTTTGCAGAAACTCGCTCTTATCCGATTGTTCAAAATCACAGAAGGCACCATCCAGGTGGGCTTGCTCTAAAGTGAATATATACTAGACTTTTATCATTGAGCAAAATGTTAATAAAATGTATATGTTAATGGTGGTTGGATACCTGAAAGGAAGAAAATATATATAAACATTATAGTGGCAGCTGTATATGCTGAATTTTCTATGATGTCATCTTGTGGATATAGCCAAATAGATTTATTCATATATCATTTTGAATAAAAATAGGATATGTTATTTTCAACTTAACCTTTATATCTAAAACTATGATTTTTTTTTATTATTTCAATAAGTAAATATATATCCGTTTCAAGCAATCCTTTAAATCAGGAGAAGATTTTGACAATTCATCGATTTAGCTGTAGCTTCACCATCTATCGTACCTAATCGTTGATTATAACAGGACAGCCTCGCGTCCAAATTGTGATTTCATACATTCTTTTTTTGCATTAAATAAAAATTATGCAAACCCCGTTACCTTCATAGAAATCCGTAGTACACATAGTCTTTCCAAGCAGCGTCTGAAATCCATCGTCGCCTTTTCCACAGGATCCCAGCTCGGTTGTTAGTTCAGAGTCGAATGTAGCGGGACGGCGCACGCTTTTGCCCAGAATATGCTATAACATAGAATAAAATAATCATTCAATTGAGAACTGAACATTTTACCAGTACGCAAAAGTGTTTATATTATTATCTTTTGTCTTTGAAGTAAGTGAGAATTTGCCGAGCAGCGCCTGAAAATCCATCTTCGCCTTTTCGACACGATCCCAACTCGCTCGAATATAGCGGGACGTGGCACGGTTTTGCCGAGAATATGCTGGAAATAATCATAATATAAATTGTATTTAAAAAACTTTTTTTTTCCGATCCTAAGGGCCAGAAGTTTTTCTAACATGAATCTCTATGGGGCTTCGGAAATATTTCAAAGTCATATAATAGTGAAAAAAAAGCTTCTGCTCTTTCCGCCGTGGAAACACACCCTTAGTAACTCGGCTGTCAGTGCTGAGTCGAACGAATCGGGGACTTTATGTCTGGGGACTTTATATCCGGGGACTTTTTGACCGGATACCATTGTTAAGGGACACTCAAGCAAAACAGGCAAAAAACTGCTCAATTTGTTATGTATTTTATACCAATGTTACTAAAAATTTATCGCGCGTTATTTGCGTGTTTGAATTTAGAGCAAAAGAATTCAAGTGAGATTGGAGATTACATAAAACATAGTTTCGAGCAATTGTTTAACTGTTTTGCGTGAACGCGCCTTTAGATTATTGTTCATGGAATATTAACGAATATGTAAATTGCTCACCAACTCCATATGTGGGGTCATGCAACCATCGACCACGGAATCGGATACGACAACAGTTCCAGGCGCGATTCCTGCGAGGGAAACAAAGAAGAATGTAGGATCAGTTTATGACTCATTTTGTATAAAAGTGATTAACTTAAAATGAGTTATGAAATGCCTTTTTCTTTGACTAGAAAATGTACACAAATAAGCAAAAATTAACACCTGAGTGTTCTACATTGTACATCTAGAATCTACACTGTTTGGAGTATTTTTGATTTTGATAGAAGCTTATTAGATCGTGACTGGATGAGAAAAAACGAGAATTTATTTGTGCTTACCAATGCCACCACATGTCCCGATGCGAATAAACGTGACGTCGGAGCAGCCAGCATGGTGAATCAATTTGATCATTTCATGCATCATGATAGAAACCGAAGTCATTCCCATACCATGCTGCCATTCAAAAATAAGTTTAATTTATATAAGGTCTGGACCCAGATTTTCTGCATTAATCTTATCTTTAGACTTACACTTTCCCCGAGATTAAGTTAGATTAAGGTTAGGTGGAACGGAGAAAATGCATCCAGTTATGTAAACTTGGTGTTTGATGAGGAGATCCAATGTTACATATATTAAACAATAACTCGTTATATTTCAACGGTCACTGAGCGTGTTTGCCATAAAATCATACTTATGACACACATCGCTCGAAATACCCATGATACTTATGCCATCACGATTTAAAAGCGTTTTTTTTTTTGTAAAAATAAAAATAAAAAAAGTAATTCATACAAAAAACATAACCTATATGAAACTTACACTGACTGCAAGAACCGGTCCCACTTTAAACATGGCAAACCGATCGGTGTTCCCAGAAATATTGGTCAATTTCTGACCCGTCGGAATTTCGTGTTTCATCGCTTTTGCAATGGCATACGCAAACTTTTCCATGCGTCTCGGACTACCACCTACCACTACAAACTGCAAATAATATATTAATTAACACGAAATTAATTCATAAATATAGAGGTTTTTCTACGATGGCCGAAAGGTGATGTTCACACTGTATACCTCACATTAAAAATGATAGGTAAAATGGTTTATTCTTTGTAATGGACATTTTTATAAGGATAATGTTTATTTAGAGAATATATCTCATTATCTGTTACAATGTTTTGTGTATGTCACGCGTCGGCCATCGTACCTTACAGATCATACAATGTGAAAGCAAATACCATCAAGATAATTGCTCACAATATTTGAGTATTATTGAAAATAAAACATACCAAAATAGTTTGTGTCAGATATTTCCCCATTATATTGCCATTTAATTGTTAAAACAATCATTTAATTTATGTTGCTTACCGCGCATAAAATCATTCATATAGCTTTCATATAGTTATTAAAAAGAAAAACAACGACTTTCTACATCATTGAATGGATGGGTCCAAACAAGTTTTATTATAATTCAACCAATGGATCTATTTTGGATTTTATCCAAAGTATATGACCATTGTTCCATGAACCTTATATCTTGACGGTGTATGACCTTGTTTGACATTGTGTGACCTTTACTGACCTTGACATCACCGAACATCGCCGGAAGGTCATGCGTAGCGGTGCTGATTGCGAAATGATAGAGCAGGTCTTCAGACATCTTGGCAATGTGGGGGTTAGGCAACATCATCTTTGGTTATCTGGAAATAACATATAACAATTTGGGGATTGGGAAGCATCATATGTGAAATTAATTATCCAAGGGAGAAAAAATAAGTATTTTTGGTATAGTGCTTTTAACTGTAATTCCTTGATGTGTTGGATTCAGCTAAAACAAGATCATACATGTTGGAAAATTAAATATTTTCAAAACAAATTACGATCTTCAGTTTCATTTGGTGCAAGATACGGTTTTTGCATAATTTCTAAGTAAATTGTGTTATTTTTTAGTTTTGAATTTACTCTTTTTTCGTTATATGAATAATAAAAATGCAGTCAATATCCTTAGTCGTGTTCTTAGAATTCAATAAGTTATTAAGTTTGAACCGCGAGCAGTTGTTAACTTCAATACGAGGGCAACACAACATTCATTGCATGATATATTCCATAGATTCTATATATAATCAATTTACTTTCTAAATTAATGTATTTTACTAAATTTATACACTAAAATAATGTGATTGCTTAGTTTCCCTGACCATTATTATAGATATTGTTGTATTCATAAGATTTATCATTCTGTCTCTATAAAGTATATATGTGGCAGCGAAACTTTAAATTAAGCGAAACTATAGTTACGCTTGCGAAAGATTAATTTTTCTGATAATGTGGGAAAAAATAGTCTATTTTAGATACTTTAACAGTCAAAATTTTGGATTTGGCCTAAAATGATTATGTTTCATATATCGTTTGATCCAATATTGTGTATTAGTGACATAAAGCACACTCCTAGATAGGATTATCCGTGAGTTGAATAATGAACTGAACTCGGGGATTAATCGGGTTATTTCGATTACATTATTGAATAGTACTCCATACAAAGCTTTGGACAGATTGGTTAGATGACCCATAATATATTTCTATACATATGTTTAAGATTAACAGTGATTAAAAGCCTTATATATAACATTTCGACATAAAAACTTACATGATCCAAAAAATTAATCTTTCGCTAGCGAAATTAAAGTTTCGCTGAAAATTAAAGTTTCGCTGCGACATATATGAGGAGCCGCATATTAAATCATATATTGCGTTGGTATTGTCTTACATATCAGCATAAAATAAACTAAACATTTATAATAACAAATAGCTGGCAAGTTTTAAAGAAACAACTGCGTTTTTATTCATTTATGCAGCAACGAGGTGGCAACGTTTTAAAGACAAATGCGTTGTATAACGTCATTACATAAACACAGCCACCTCGGTATTGTAAATTTATGAATAAAATGGTAATGAGTGAAAAGTTTGAGAAAATTTCTGATAAATTCATAAACGTTTTTTTTCTTTGAAATGTTTTTACCACTTATTGAAAAATATGCCTGGGTATCCTGATCTATGTATAAATTCATTGATGATATGCATTCAAAAATTGTTCGTGTTCATAAGACAACTGTTTTAATTTTAACAACAAGAATCTTTTACTCACCAGCTAACTGCTTTGAATGTCAATATATCAATACTAATATCAAGTAATATACTTTCAATTGCTCTTGCGAAAAACGATTGAACGAACTATGGTTTCATCATTTATATATTACTGTTATTCATTTGCGGATGCTCTCAACATCCAAGATCACGTAATTCATGGTTTATTGGTCACGTTATATATCTATTAAAGTAACACCCCACGATGTTTGTATTTTTTTTTTTTTTTGTAAAACTTTTAATTTGCAGGATTTGTATTAATGTTTTAAAATTGTCTACTATATCCTTAATGGAATGATTTTTGACATATAATATATGCTTTAACCATTCTTTCTCAAAAAGGTATTCCTCTAGAATATTATCTTCAATGTTTAAAAATCTGCCATTCATTGAAAAGATGCCCATCTCCTCTCATGACGTTTGTAAAACGCAGAATGACTGAAAACATAAACTCTCACTGTGTTTTGTATATAGCCTATATAAAGGACTTGTTTTATCATGTTTCCTTATTAGTGAATGGTGTTCGTAGTATTTCGGCAGTCTCCTGACCCGATCATTCCTTTTTTAAAGAGTTATTACTCGAAAACTGTTACAATCTATTTACAATCAAATGTACGTTTTCGAAGATCAATGGTTAAGTAGGGAAATGGATATTAAGTCCTGTCTGTAATTGGAAAGAATTCGAAGACATCACATGTTTCATGAAAAACCTCGACCAAATCCTCGTAGTTTTTCGGCAGTTGCTTCTAACACATATTCAGATTAGCTTGATGTGCACACAAAAAAAACAAGCCCTTTTGTTTATGTTTCTAAATACTGTAAAAAGGATATTTCAAAGTATCAACTTATTTACAGTTCAATGAACCACTTTAAAACGAATGGTCGTAGGGTGCCCTTCAACAAATTTCCTTGACATGAATAAGTAAAAAACTGTTTCCTGGAATGAGTATAATCATTACCGAAGCGCGGTTTATGAAGAATTGTTTTGACGTTTTCAAAACGTGAAAAAAATTATTTGGTATAAAATCGATGTTCTTAACGTACAAAAAGTGTTTCGTTTTTACTGAAGCTTGAAGCGACGGTAACAAGATAGGTATCTTTTAATTGATTATTAAATTTGGAAATACACATGTATTTTGTACTTTGATTACAAACCGTTGAATCATTGTAAAGATCCCTGTGCGATAACCACCAGAAAAATGTCTAAACGGGTTTACGTTGAAAATAACCTTGCATGTTTAAAAAATGCCATTGAGTAATATGCAAGAAATATTGAATTGCGTTGAAGGTAATACAATTCAAAGAATTATATGAAACTAGATACTAATTTTATATATAGATTCATGGCATTTGAAAATTATAATTTGATTTTAAATCAATATTCTGAGTTATGTGCGTGAATGGACCTTGTTTGATCCTCAATTAATTAGACAACTAAACTATGTTATTATCATTGAATGAGACAATTAAAAAATGCTCATAACTCTATAAAGAATAAGTGAATAAATAAATAAATAATAATAAATAAATAATAAATAGATTTAACGTGCCTGTTTCTAAATTATTCACAGACACTTACAATAGCTAAAAGATAGACGCGTTAAGTAAACCTTACATGAGGACATTGTAAACAAGAAAAGATACTTAGAAGATAAAAGAGAAACATATAACCGTACTTTGTGACAACGCTAAGACATTACATGACTAGAAAGAGTGCATAATGACACCACTTATGAACACGAATGAAACATTTACCGGACTAAAAGACTACTTAAAGACATTACATGACTAGAAAAAGATAATTAAGATAAATAAAAATTAAATACTAAAAACCATATTATAAGTTGAATGCTATTATATTGCATTATAGATGGTATGCTTGTTTGAAGATGTGGGTTTTAAGATTCTTTTTAAAACTATTAAAACTTTGTTCTGCTTTCAAAGAATTTGGCAATGCGTTCCATAACCGAGGGGCTACGACTGAGAATGCTCTATCTCCATATGTTTTGGTCCTTGTTTTTGGAATTGATAGGTTGATTTCGGCAGACGATCTAAGACATCTCGTAGACCTTTTAACGGTGATGAGA
>LQRL01179785.1:37760-53915 GCA_001703475.1 Hydroides elegans | reverse complement strand
ACTTAGAAGATAAAAGAGAAACATATAACCGTACTTTGTGACAACGCTAAGACATTACATGACTAGAAAGAGTGCATAATGACACCACTTATGAACACGATTGAAACATTTACCGGACTAAAAGACTACTTAAAGACATTACATGACTAGAAAAAGATAATTAAGATAAATAAAAATTAAATACTAAAAACCATATTATAAGTTGAATGCTATTATATATTATATTGCATTAAAGATGGTATGCTTGTTTGAAGATGTGGGTTTTAAGATTCTTTTTAAAACTATTAAAACTTTGTTCTGCTTTCAAAGAATTTGGCAATGCGTTCCATAACCGAGGGGCTACGACTGAGAATGCTCTATCTCCATATGTTTTGGTCCTTGTTTTTGGAATTGATAGGTTGATTTCGGCAGACGATCTAAGACATCTCGTAGACCTTTTGACGGTGATGAGGTCACAGAGGTAGGCGGGTGCGAGACCATGTAGTATCCGATAAGTGAGACACAATACTTTGAATTCTATCCTGTGCGCTATTGGTAACCAATGTAGTGATCGGAGTACGGGGGTAATGTGGTCGTATTTCCGAGTTTTTGTAATTATCCGTGCTGCAATATTTTGAATGGTTTGCAGTTGATTCAAACTGTCTTTCGGAATCCCAATCAAAAGTGCATTGGCGTAATCTAATCTGGACGAAACAAGCGCATGAACGAGTTTCTCACAAGCGTTTTGTGAGATGTATCGGCGGATGATTCTTATGTTTCGAAGGTGAAACATAAGGGCCCTGCATCTGTTTTCAATATCCGTTTTCATGTTCATACTACGATCGAAGGAAACCCCAAGGGGTTTGGCAGTATCCGCAGTATGTACAGTCGCATCCGCAATATTCAATGGCATATTGGGATATTGCTTTTTGTGATAGGCCGGCACTATAACAAGCACCTCGGTCTTCGCGTCGTTCAACTTTAGCTTGTTCTCGGTCATCCATTCTTTGATTGCACTTGTAGATTGCGCGACCCTGTCGATTGCACTTTGAAAAGCTAGCGAGTCATTCAGCTTGAATGAGGTATAGTTGCTGGTATCGTCCGCATATCCGTGGAAGTCCATATCATGCTTTCTGGCGATGTCGCCGACTGGAAGTGTGTAGACTTTGTAGTCTTCCGGTCCCATTATGGAGCCTTGCGGAGCGCCGAAATCGAGGGCGAGGGGCGCCGATTTTGATTCGCCGATGACTGTGCTCTGAGTTCTCCCCTTGTGGTATTCACGGATCCATTGAAGTGCACAGCCTTCGACACCTAGACGCGATCGGAAACGCTCGAGTAGGACGTCGTGATCTATGGTGTCGAAGGCAGCCGACAAATCAAGCATGACGAGAATAACCCCTTGCCTTTGATCCAGTGCACGAAGGATATCGTTCTGGATTCTGACAAGTGCAGTCTCAGTTCCATGGTTAATCCTGTATGCAGATTGAAATTTTTCACCAAGAGAGTGGGCTGACATGTGCTTTTCTAGTCGCTTAACCACGACTTTTTCTATTAACTTAGAAATATACGGAATATTTGACACTGGCCGGTAATTTTTGAGTATGTTTTTGTCCAACGTTGACTTTTTTAAAAGTGGCCTAACTAGGGCTTTTTTAGCGGGTCCGGAAAATGGCCAGAGGTTAGCGAGGCATTGACAATGTGTGTCAAGAAAGGAAGGAACGCGGGAAGGCACTGCTTTAACAATATTGTAGGCACTGGATCCAGTTCACATGATGCATTACTAGAGCTTTTTATGACACGTTCAAGCTCGGCTTCCGAACAGGGTTCAAAAGACTGTAGCTTGGGTGCGCATGAGTCAGTTTGAGCAACTGGCGGGGAAGGGCTTTTTGAGTCGAGTTCACTTCGAATTTTCGCTATTTTTTTGATGAAAAAATCGTTAAACGTAGTCGCTAGCTCAGTCGGAGACTCGTGTTCGGGAATTTTGGTTTGTTCCTTTGCCTTTATGAGTTCGTTTAATACCGAGAAAAGGCGCTTTTGATCATGTCCACAAGCCTCTATTTTGACCAAATAGTATGTTTCCTTTGCCTTAGTCAGGCATTGGACGAAGTCAATGCTATTTTTGATGTATCCGATTTGTGCTTCTTTACAATATAGAAATATTCCTTGCACAACACAAATCAATATAATACTAAATATGTTCTAAAACGATTCTTAATTACTTCAAAATTAGTCGATAGTTTAGTATTTTAATTTTGACCTGCTGCTATGAAAGCGCATACAATTGTGTGTTGAATCATAAACATGTACACTTAATTAAACGTATTTTAGTGTTGTTTTTTGAGTGACCACGATAAATAAAATGTCAAGAAAACGTTGTTTTAAGTTGGAAGTATTTGTTCGATTATCTTCAAACATAAAAGAATGTCAATATTGTCATGAGATGAAATCGAAATGTCAATTGCTTCTGATGTTCAAACAATATGACTTTTTGAAAGTAAGGTAAAATTGCATGTGAGACATTACGTGTTTTTATTTGTTGTCACTGGTTATTTCGCGTAATTACAAAAAGGCTCTTTTTCACGAACTGTTCTTAATATAGAATTCGAACAGTGTTTGGTATAAGCAATAATTGAAATTCAATAAAGAAACACCAACACGTGCTTGTTTGTTCCTATCGTAAACTATTGGCGAAAATAGAAAAAAAAAACAACTGGCAAATTATAAAATCCATGAAAAAAAAACAGTAGACGCTCGATGAGAGAAATAAGTGATTTTTAAAACAGTTATCTAGAGATTTAAGTAAACAATGAATTTATCTTTTCAAATATATATCTGAATTTATATATTAACAAAGAGTAAGATAGAAGTAACTGATTGAAGATATCCCTTGGCATTTTGATGTATTTCTTTTTAATTTATTTTTCTTTTGAATGTATAGTTAATACAATTACTAATATGAGTTTTTATGTGTTATTTTAAAATTAGTAAATGGCTGACACTGAATTACATTAGCGGAGATAATCGCATCGATTGATAATATGTTACATACAAAACTACTCATATTGTAAACAAAAATGTACATTATTGTTATAGAACCTACATATGCTGTCATAAATAGAATTCATAAATACGTTGTATTAACACTAATTCTGAAACAGAACTAGCTCAAAGCCCTATTTAGGGCTTGTTCACACGGGAAGCGACGAAACGCGGCCCGCGACAATTTACTTATTTGTTCTTTATAGGACTTTGTCATTTTTTAAGAATCGCGTTAGAAAAGGTGTTCACACTGGACGCGACAAGTTCAGAACGAGACATGTTTGACATTTAAACAAATAATTTCCTTAGACAAGTTGAGCTGTTTGAAAATTCTTGTTTGTTTCTTGCCGCAAGTGGCGGTGCAAAAACGCAAGGGGCGATTCCGCACCGCCTCTCGAGTTTGTGGAGATCCTTTAATGAAAACTAACAGTTTAAGGACTAAGAATCGTCAGCTGTCGTTTCCCATGTGAACACCTTGCCGCTCCATTTCCGTGCCTAAAACGCATGTCGCTTCCCTTGTGAACAAGCCCTTATTGATAAAATAACGATAATGAATTCAATTCGACGGTAGACAAATAAGTCAACTGCAGTATGAAAATCAAATATACACAAAGGTGATTACCAGTGATTATAGGATTGTACCATACAAATTGTAATGTTTTTAAGTGCTTACGTGTACATTTGTGAATGATTCTTTGTATGAGCGCATATGATAATTTAATTTTTGATATTTCAATAATATATCATGGATGCTCAAACTAAAACAATGCAACGAAATTACGATTCAATTACCAGGTCTTGGACTTCCAGATTTTTGCGGACGTCCGAGTTAAGAGGGACGTACGTCCCTTTTTACCCGGAAGTCCGACAACACTGAGACGTCTTCCACCTGATAACCAACAAACCCGCTACATATGTGAATCATTTTTGGGCAACAGAACATAATCTTGAAAGGAACCATGATAACCCAACTTCCAAAATTTGACACCCAAATGATATATCATGTGAAATATTCATTTCATATATTCATACATAAAACTATGAGTAGAGTGATTACTGGCAATTCGTTTTGGTGAGTAAATGACATGTATAATCTATAGCATTACACAACACAATATATATTTCAAATCAAAATTAACAAGATATTAACCCCACCTATGTATTTCGATTAAAGATACATTTCCCCCTTCCCCCTCCACACCGAAAAAGGAAAAGCATTTTGAATTCGAAGTTGAATTTAGTGCGATGGTGACGTGCTGGCTGTTCCAAACGGTGACGCTTTTAATCGCATAAAGGGAGTGTTCCGTCGAAAACCATATCGTCCGTTATAACCCACAACGGGCTTGACTCCTTGCATAAACTGAGCATGTCCGTCTACTAACTCACGCGAATGACCTATGAAATGAAATGAAATAGAATTAAGTGAAATAAAATCAAATTAACTCAAATTAAATCAAATCAAAAAGGGCTTTTATTCGCATAAAAGGAGTGTTCCGTCGAAAACCATATCGACCGATGTAACCAACCACGGGTTTGACTCCTTGCATAAACTGAGCGTGACCGTCTACTAACTCACGCGAATGACCTGAAATGATGTGAAAAACTAAATATGTAGACGTTAAATAAATGAAATGGAACCAAGTGAAAATGTGGACGTCTATGAGCTAATATATTTAGGTAAATTAACCACATTCGCTTCAGATTTAAATGACATTGAAAAAAACGATATTTTCTGATTAATAAAATGTTTAAATAAGCAGATTTTATACTGCTGAGTATAACATTTTATATAAACCTCTATATATGACCGGTAATAAGGTCGCGTGCGTCCCTATGTTTCCGGTTGTCCTGGTGTATAGTACGTAAGTCTTCCACCTAATTAGTAAATACCAACCTGCCCCCGTACGATTCCTTAGTTTTTCATAAATATGTCCTGGGCCTTTGTAGTGAAACTTGTCCGAATCCCGTCCGTCTATAGAGGTGGCAACGTCAGGAGTCTGATTAATGAAATAAGAGAATGTGATAAATCAAGACATCATATCTAGTGAAACAAAACAATTGTTAGACTATAAATAGCATAGGTATTTATATCCAGACGAATATACAATGAATATGTGCAGGTACAAATCAGTAAAACACATTTGTGTTCGCGTTTCGAAAAGAAGACGAATGAAAATTTAAGACACGGAATGGGATTAAATGAATTTATTTTTATGAATATGGCGCTAAACGAAGTGCCCTGTGTTATTGACATATTATAACATGTCTAAACCATACAAATATACATATATCAATTGAAATTGAATGAAAAAACGGAAGCTAGTAAGAATTAGCACTTACAGTATTATATATACATGAAATGAAAATACATAGATAAACTACGCATAAAACCCTGCATGCATGCGTTGTATTAACGAACCACATGAACACATATATAGTATGTAACAGTTAATATGTCTGACGTCATTTTCTATCGAGACGTCTATATGAACAAGACGTCTTCAGGAAAAATGAACGTCATTGACTAGATTTTTTGTCAATAAGTCTATACTTGGACGGTTTGTTTTTTCCTGTCAAATACTTAACAGACCAATTTCAAGTTGATTAAACGATCACGTTTTCCTACCTGTCCCGTTTTTTTTCCAGTGTTTTCCTCACACCCACATAATGATAATAGCTCCTCGCATGCTCATACCTCAACGGAATATACGGCGGAATCAAAAACCCCAGCCTTGAATTACAACGGATAATCATATTCGATATCGACGCAACGATAAACTTGCCTCAAACCAGATGTCGACTGTCATCAACAGGATTTTTATATATAAGCATTTGGTTTGAAAGGGTGCTGAGTTTCAAGGATCTTCACACCAATCTTGATTTTGGTATTGTCGAAGCGACGACTTTAAGTGGTTTGAAGGTTGGTTTGATCGATTTGAAAGCGCCCTAAATAAACATGTACAAATGTATATTTAAATTAAATTGTCTTACCTGTCCCGTTTTCTCCAGAGTTTTTCTCACACCCACAGAACGATAATAGCCCCTCGCATGCTTATCCTTTAGCGGGTTATACGGCGGTATCACAGAACCCAGCCTTGGATTGCACCTCGAATAATCATTCGATATCGACGCAACGGCATTCGAATCTAAGACGAATCCTTTTTCCTTTTGAAGCAAATCGTTTTCCGGGGCAGTAGTAGGACACTTGTAGAGCTTGTTGTTGTTTTTGCCGGTGCCGCGGGGCGTGCGTTTCGTTTTGGTACTCATAACGTGTTTTTTTTTTTAATAATGTTTTTTTTCTTATATCAAAGTGTTATTAATAAGCTTGTAATCTGGCTAAGGTAAATGTTATATTAGGTAATGATGTCGACGTAACTGATTTGATTTCACTCTATTTTATGCTTACAATTTGTAATTGAAAGGTTGTGATTGACGCCAGCTTTTCTCTTTGGTATCAGAGTGAATGCCTTGCATGTTTTTTTTTTGGGTTTATATGTTCAATTCTGCTACTTGTTTGTACATTTCTATTTGCTTATGATCACATATATTCCTATTTTAATAAGGTTACTTTTATCCTGTTAATTATGTTGCCTTTTAAATCCGTGTTTTGATAAATCATGAGTTTTAGTTTGTTTATATATCTACGTCACTTAAATTACTACAGTTTCGTTATAATGTGTAGGAGTAAAAAATGATCCAATTGCAATAATTGAATCGACTCACACTTTTATGTAATATAACCTGTATTTTGATATACGATCTAATATCTCGACTGTCAAAAAAGAAGGGAACACCGATTATCCTCTAAATCCACATGGGTACAAGGCCTTGATTACATAGAATAAGCGATGTTGAATCACAATTTGTAATTTTCACTGGTTTCTTACAAACGTTCGAGGAATAATCATGTCACTCCTTGCAGAAATAATCGCAACCCAAGCGATTTGATGTAATCAAGGCCTGAGGTCTAATATTTCTTGAAATATTCAAGGAATAATCTTGTCGCTTCTTGCGATTTATCACAAAGGAACAAAGAGATTATCGCAACCCAAGCGATTTTGTGTAAACAAGGCCTAAGGTACAACAATGGATCTATTTATACATTTGATATGAACTGCAATCCTTTGTATAATAGAACCCATATGTCTTTCCAAAGAAAGAGCAATTTATTTACGTTTGATTGCTTCAGGTCATATGTATGTTGACTTAACTTAATAAGGGCCCGGTCACATTAGAAGCGTGTCCAGAGCTAATCTTCCACAATCGTTTTTTTTTCAAGGTTAAGCTAAGTTTTACAATATTAGAAAAGTGAGCAAATAAGAGCGCTCAAAAATAAGATTATAAAATAATAGTATTATAAAATGTAAACTTATTAGAGTATTTTTAAGTATTTTTATGCATGTTTATGTAATGTCAATGTATGAAGTTTAATTTGGTAAACCAATTCAATGCATAAGCATTGCAATGTCAATAAAATATATCTTATCGTTTTATTATTTTTATGGAAAAATCAAAACGCTACTAAAACGCTCGTAATTTTTAAACAAGCACGTTTATGAGCTTCTCAAAAAGAATACATAAGCAAACGGAGCTTGTTTTTAAAAAGCTCTAAATATGCTTACAATTAATGTGGCCAGGCCCTTACGAAATGTAGAACAGATAAATGTATATTAAGGAATATGTACATGTATAAGACAGGATTTACTCTAATCTTTATAACAATGGACACGTACTGAGACCCCTGTTATTTGGACATATTACTAATATATGTATGTTTTTTTTTACGGTTAATTAACGCTGTTATAGATAATTACATTAAATCAGCTGCTGATATCAGTAATATAAGGAGAGCAGTTACGAAATAAATTCTCAAATAACATTTGTATACAGTTAAAGCCGGTAAATTAACCGGGTTAGATTATTTTGTCTCGACAGTTTCGCAAATGCTTACGCGGGAGCAAAATCTGATCTTTTCGTGTACCGCTTTTCGTTTTATCGTGTACTCTTCTGTTATTTCGTCGTGTATCGTGTGTTTTGTTATCTTTTTCATGTTAGACAAAAAAAGACACTATTGATACACTCCTCATAGTGAATATCCGAACTCGCTTTACCGTTGGGTCGTTTTGTCGTTTTACAATTAGTCTTTATGTCGTTTCCCTTTGTATCGTTTTGCCGTGTTTATTATTTCGAGATCTCGTGTTAAAATTGGCATTCATGTGTGCCATTTATATGGTTTAGTATTTTCAGATTTTTAGATTAAATCTAATTGTACATGTTCACATGATAATGGATATAATTACATATTTGTGACATATAAATATGCATATAATGTTTTATTGCTCATACTGAATGCGATAATATAAGGTATTTATATATGTTTTTCAGCTTTCAAAAAAAGTCATGCACCAAAAGCGTTATAGTTTTATACGTGGTGCATTCGTAATCCGAACGTCTTAGATCATGAAAAGTTCGTCTTACGTACGTCATTTTACGACAACGCTGAGACGTCTCCTTTGTCACAATGAAGCGACGTCCTATTTGCGCCGCAGACGTCAGGACGTAAAACTACCTGATTAGAACGTCATGGTGATATCTAACTGAAGTAAATGTGTATACAAGTTGAATAGCGAAAACGGTTGTATATAAGTCTGTTAGTTTGATACATTAAACGGAGCATAGTAATGCTTTTACATTTACAGTTGATATGGAATTAGACCACATTGATCAAATTTAGCTTTGAACTTAGCTTCGAACTTAGATTCAACCTATTCAAGGTCATATGGCTTTCATAATACCAAAATAGGTTAAGTTTGAAGACTCTCAAAACTGTGGAGTGTTTTGAAGTTTGGTTTGAAGGTAAATTTGATCAATGTGGCTACAATTATTAATGGAATATTGATAAATATTATTGCGCCTCACATTTATAAGGATAAAGATAGATAAAAGAAAACACCGCACATTTCAATTTGCTTATAATGCAAATACCATATGCACAATAGCATTCATCTAAAAAAAGGGAAATATGTTGCCTTAACAAAACAAATATGACCTGGGAAAAACAAGTAATGTTGAATGTTATTTAAAACAGAATTGCAAAAGAATACAGACAATATCTTAGAGTGACTTCCATTAAGCAGTTATAACCGTTTTTTTTTAAATATTTCAATGTATGAATACCATACAACATATATTTCAAAAGCAAGATGCTACAAATGAAAACATAAAGGAGTGTTTTCTTGGACTAGTTTTCAAAACGTTTTTACAATTGTATTAAGTTGAATGTCATATTGTTTTATATATTCAGAAGATAACTTTTTTTCAACAAATAACAAACTCACTTTTTGAATAAGACACGAACTTGGTTGATACGTTTGACAGTAATTAAGGAGTCAATAACAATGACAAATGCAAGTGAATTATAGATGTTATTTACGTATTTACGATAATCTTATCTCATTTGGTTTCATTTTAAAGATTTTGTTAATAGAACTGATCAACGATTTAATGTTAGCAACTGCAGAAATGATCAGTTTCATAGCGTAATATGATCGCATATAATTGTTCGTAAATTGAATTTGATCAATATTAAGCCATCTTTGAAATGTTCTTTTGAATTACTGATTCATGTTATTTGACAATTATACATGTATATTATAATTCTCATCAAATTGTTTAATCTACCAAACAATTACAGATGAATGAGTTTTTCTTTTGATTTATATTATGGAATTTTTTTAATGGAACACATTTTATGAGGAACACCTCGTGGGGTGCTCTTCAAACAAGGAAAGCATACATAACACATTTCACTTATTTTCGCCAATAAGCGATTTATAAATGCAGGCGCAATTATACGAGCAAGGATGCACTTGATGTAAACAAGTTATAAATTAAACATTATTATCGCATAGAATGAAATGTTCCATAAGCCAATAAAGCATTGCTGTGAAGAACTTACTATATTTCTAAGACATTACATATGGATACATCATTTAAACATGATTTAGGCGAATGAAATTAAGTGTATTAATAAAATAATTTCAATTTTCACAAATGCTGCAACTGTATTTCTTTTATAATGATGAACATATTTGGGATTGCTTTTGTTTTTGTGTTCGGTAGACATCTCGTTGGCGGAACATCATACCGTAAGTTGGTCAAATAATTACAATCATATCATAGGATTTATTGGTATTTAAATTATTTTAACATATTTTATTATGATTATTTGGCAATGGATTGATACAATCTATTATGTTTTATGAATATAGAGTATTAATTGGATACATGTTGCTAATTCATTAAAATTGAACAAAACAAATATATGTGTAAAATCCTTAAAATAAATTATATATAAAGCTGAAAACACTTAATGTGGACTTAATATTCGTTTGGTAGTCTAAAGTAAAAATATTTTCATTAAGGCAAAAATAACGTAGATTTATACATATATTGTTGTATTGTTATATGTTCACATATATATACACTATTTACTCATTATAATGACTATTAAATTGGTAAATGATTAATGGCACATTAATGGCATATCTTTTATTTGCAACTATACAAATGATATGAATGTTATTATAGTCACAAAAAGGCAAAGAGCTTAGTTATAGTTGATTTAGTACTTAGATTTGTTTTTATAGTAGATATCTAAGCTAGGGTAAGCTAATGTTACTCTAAAATCAAAGCCTCAGTTAATTGGCATTTGTAATAGTTGTGTTACCATAAAAAGGTTATTCTGACATTAATTCGGCCTTAGTATCATATGGAGCACCCCATAATGAAATAGTACTATTGCCATTATGTCATTAAGGAATAATTGCATAAAATGGAAAAATGCTTGTTTTTTTTTAAGATATCAATTAAGAGCATTGAACCATTTTGTGGAAAAATACATATCCATCAAACAATGACTTGTCATTTTAATACGCATAAAATGCGTTTCATAAAAAGAATCAAAAGGTTAGCGACATAGAATAAGCAGTTTAACTGCGTAAATTAACTGTATAAACTACTAAGTAAATACCGTTATAAACGGTGGCGCGCGTTTCTAAGTTCTCTTTCTCCTTATCTTTAAGCGTTGAACGTTTACTGTTTAGCGTTTAGCTTTTTAAACTTTATATTTGTGCGTTTATACCCATGCAAATCCATTAAAACTAACCGCTAAACGTTAAATGATAAGAAGTTAGAGATGTTAGAAACGCGCACCACTTTGTATTATGTTTTAAAAAATATTCAGACGTCATAGCAAAAACAAAATCAAATCACATGCTTGGTAGTCCGGAGTCTTTTCACTACCGCTGCTTTTGTTTGGCCCATTAGATGTTTTATTTTACAAACACTATTGGTGATGGTAGATCGTTTATATTTGATGATATGATGGTTGTATTGAGATGCAACAGCCATAAAAGCATTGTTTGGGATCTTAATGACACTATAACCGTGAGATGTAATAAAAAGGTGTTAATAAATATACATACCATCATGAAATATATGACACTGCTATAAATTACTTTCTACTATTACATGTCACTTGTGATATATCAATCTGGCCATACGAACTTATGTCATATAAATGATGGCCACATCGTGAAACTTCAATATAATGAAACGAATTGTTACATTTATGACCAAATGCACAGTTTCTACTCATAGCCCTAAAAGCAAATGAATACTCTTTTAAATCCATCAATACAAATTAATGCATATCCTTTTTTGAAATCATACCTAGTTTGGAGATTTATAATTGTTTAAGTATTTGATAAATAATATGCGTTCATAGATGCACATTTAGGTTTTAGTAACAGCTCATTTTGTTGGGTGATCCCACCTAGATCATTAATACAGTTTCCTGACTGGGTGGTAGCTTATTAATCAAGGGTTACTTTTATAGCTGGGTTTGTTTATTATTGATGCATGGTAAGTGAATGTTGTTTTGTTCTTAATATATCACTAATAGCCCTTTTTTATAATCAAATTGGTTGCTGCCCGAAATAGTCTAATAAAACTCATGTGCGTACACAAATCTCTTAATTTTCTCGCTTGTGGCTCTATGCCTATCATGCATATACTTTGACTTGGTGTTCAGGTCAAACGTATTAATGTGCATTTGCACGCATAAATATTAAAACGAAAAGTATTGCGCACCAGATCAATCCTTTCAAGAGGATACCCCTTGAAAACTAAAATAATCCAAACCCCAATTGCATATACAAATCTTGCACACAATTTTAAATTGTGTTGCTTTGTATCCAAACAATTCAATAAATAATAATTATTCCTTTACTTTTTCTTAATTTTCAGACCAAAAGTATTGCGCACCAGACCAAGCCTTTTGACGATTTCACTTCACCTGAAAACCAAAACGAAGTCATTTTCTTCTTGATTGTGATGGCTGGAAAGAGACTAGTGACTCTGTGTCTTATCCTAAAATCCCGCTTACTCTATTGTGGCATGGAGCCAACCCAACATCTGACTCCAATATTTTATCAAATGTTTCCTCCAGAAAATGTCAAGAACCCAATTGCAATCATAAGCCTGATAGCAAAACGCTGATAGCAAATTATTCCTAAATAATTCTATAAATAGTAACAATATCTTAACTATTCTTTTGTTTCAGATCACAAATACTGTGCACCAGACCAAGCCTTTGATGATTTCACCCCACTTGAAAACCACGGCGAAGTCATATCACTTCCTGATAATGATGACTTTTGGGAAGAAACAAGCGCTTTTGACCCTTATCCTGAAATCCCTCTAACTCCAGTGTGGCATGCAGCCAACCCAACATAGGACCCAACATCGGACAATATTTTATCAGAAGTTTCCTCCAGAAAATGTCAAGAACCCAATCGCAATCAAAAGCCTGATAGCAATACGCAATTATTATTCCTACAATTCCACATATAATAACCATGCCTTTACTCTTCCTTAATTTTCAGACCAAAAATATTGCGCACCAGACCAAGCGATTTTGACCCTTATCCTGAAATCCCGCTCACTCCAGTTTGGCATGCATCAAACCCGAAATCAAGCATTAAATCCGAAATCTGACTTCAACAGGGGTTCCAGTTTATGTATATTGTATAAAAGATGACTTATATAAACTTATATAAATATAAACTTATATAAATATCACTCTCTATTTCATATTTCTTGTTTTCAGGCCAGAAATACTGCGCACCAGACGAAGCCTTTGAAGATTTCACCCCACTTGAAAACTGCGGTGAAGTCATTTCACTTCCTATTAATGATGACTTTTGGGAAGAAACGAGCGACTTTGACTCTTATCCTGAAATCCCTCTAACTCCAGTGTGGCATGCAGCCAACCCAACATAGGACCCAACATCGGACAATATTTTATCAGAAGTTTCCTCCAGAAAATGTCAAGAACCCAATCGCAATCATAAGCCTGATAGCAATACGCAATTATTATTCCTCAACATTTCCACATATAATAACCATGCCTTTACTTTTCCTTAATTTTCAGACCAAAAATATTGCGCACCAGACCAATCCTTTGAAGATTTCACACCGCTTGAAAACCACGGCGAAGTAATTTTACTTCCTGATAATGATGGCTTTTGGGAGGAAACAAGTGATTTTGACACCCCTGATTCTGGAATCCCGCTTACTCCGGTTTGGCATGCATCAAACCCGACAACGGACTCTGGGAGTGGTTGCAGTTCCTGTATTGGTAGATGTGGCAATGGGACATATGATGAGTACCAAGTATGTTTAACTATATAAATATCCATATATAAAAATCACGACTGTTTATCATCTATATAAAACTGCCCCTTTAGTTTTTTGGAGCTATCAACGATGCCACTAAGTTTTCAACCCCTTTTTTGTTTACATAGGATTAACCATGCCGATGAACATAAGGCTTATTTTGAAAAATAAATACACTTTTTACTACATATTTATCTGCAAAACTATGAACCTATTGACTTTTTGCTTCCTCATTTGTTATAATCCATCTTATATCTTATGAAGATAAAAGAAAAAGTTTTTTATGGAGGATCATAGCATTCGGTTTAGTCTATTCACCTAAAAGGGAACAGTCCATATTATTGGCTTAATAGTTGTACATTGTTACAGAACACAAACTTGGAATGAGTATATTTCATTGAACTCTTTGACACCTTATGAATGAATTTATTGTTTTCTTGTCCAAATAATGTCTCAATTTTATGACATCTTAGATGTTCGTTTAAATTTGTATTGACAGAAAATGATAATCTTCTATTTAAAAAACAATATTTGTTGACAATATTTATAAATTTTGAACAAATAAATCAATTTTCGAATAGAATCTATTTTTATTGTATAAAAATTGTTCTTATAATTTGGACTATAATTTAGACAATAATATGGACTATATATACTGATATCATCTTGTAAACAATTCAAATCAAATGTAATGACTGAAGCTATATAATTTATTACGAAATTTGAACCGTGGGATATAAATATGATTTTTATTATGTATTAAATTGATTTTAGTATTAAAATAAAGTCGAATAATCACTGAATCTAACCATATAAAAATTCTTAATTTCTATATCGAAATATATAATAACTATATAAATATCCATATATAAAAATCACGACTGTTTATCCTCTATATAAAACTGCCCCTTTAGTTTTATATATTCAGCTTTATATTTATAAACCAAACTTAGCAAAACTAATATGTTGTTCAATGTAAAAATGTCTAGGTTCTATTTGATAGTTTCTAAAAGCACAAAACACAAATGCAAAACCGACAGTTACGAAATTAGCCCGTTGCTATATTTTATGAATATCAGCATTACCAAATCTATGTCTTATTTTCTTTTTAATAGGTTTGCTTGTGTGATGCCTTGTGCTTACTCCATGGTGACTGTTGCATGGATTTTACTACAACATGTCCAGATACTTTCACACAAGGCAATGCCATTAAACAAAATCTTAACATAACTGATACAGTTTTGAGCACTGAATGTAGACTCGGACGACCGTTAGTGAACTATTGTCCACATGATGATGATGCATGTAAAACTGGACTTGTGGTGTTTGATGATATACCCGTTACAGATAATGCATCAGGTGAATCATTATATATTGTTTTAAATCATATATACTTCGATTCAGGTCAATTAGATATTGTTTTAAATCATAAAATGCAATATATATGTTCATCATATGTTTTTATTCTATAACTAAACTAATATATATTGAAGTTTATGCATATTTGAATTAAACATTTGAATTTATTACCTTCTTTCATATCACTTAGCTAATATGTATTCATGTTTAAGTATATTTAAATAAAACAATAAGGTTTATTACGTTTTGCTTATGCATAATATAACATTCATTCTGAAAGTTCAATAAATGACAAAAAATAAGATAAAAACTGACTTAATTGGTACCGGACTATTTATATAATCATGCGAAACTATATATTTGTTATGTTTATCATATCAAATAGGAAAAAATGAAAATTACAAAATTAGCTATCATAAAATCTTGTTAGAATTTAAAAAAATGATTTTTCTTAGGATATGATTTTGATGTCATTTCTATTGTCTAAATTTTACAAAAAAAAATATTCTATCGAAATTAGCTATCATACTTATTTGTTAAAGATTAAAATATTTTTTTCTAGCATATTGATTCATTGTAAGTTTGCAGGTGTCAATTTAACAAATGCTCAAATGCTATGATACTTATGTGTTAGAAATAAAAATATTATTTGTTTAAGGAATATCCTTATTTTCATCGTTTACAGGTATCTATTTTACTAATGCTAAATGCGCGGCCTGCAATAATATCACATCAATCAAAGTATGGGAAATAAAAGTTATGGAAGAATGTACACATCCCCATCAATTCTACGGCTTTGAACCGAGCTCCGAATTTTACTATGACCTAGTGATTAAGGGCACATGTCCTTATTTTATACAAAATCCTAAATCGTCATTTAGGCATTGCGAGAGGACCCCGGAAAAGCTATGTGATCATAATTGCTCGAATACAGATCTCGTTGAGGCTTGTTATACTAATGGAACGCAATTGGTGGAAATTGAAGGTGAAATATATGCAAATAAATACTGCGCTTTATGTGCGTCAAACAGTGGCATT